>JAVCKT010014764.1:0-10507 GCA_032273925.1 Rhynchotus rufescens
ACTTCTTTTGGCACTTTCTGGTCTCTGTCACCCAGCTGTTTCCATTAAATGGCTTAACATCTTTTCTTATCTTTTAGCTGTGCGTAGGAATGGGCATTTGTGTTTGTAGTGAAACTCAAAAAGAGCCTTTCCTTCCTCTGTTACTGTGAGGAGAGCAGAGGAATGGCACTTTCTTTCATACAGGTGTGCATTTCTTTGATGGAACTATCTGCAAGTCTTTGAGAGGGTTTCTGTCAAAATTCATCCTTGATTCATGAAGATCTATAGACTTTGACTATAGACACAACCTTTCCAGACACAAATCTCTTCTGAAGCCTGGGCACCTGGACAGAGGCATCTTTAAATATATACTTTGATCACAGATGAGGAAACACATTTTGGCAAGTGGGAAAGCTCTCTGTAGCCCCTACCCATACCTCAACAGATGCAAGGACCTCATAGTGGAACATGGTACCAACTCAGTTGCTGCAACTCTGGGGCATCCTCTGCTCACCATGCACTAGTTCATAAAATAACATATCGTAAAATGTAATTCCTAAAGTTTTTCATAGCATTAAGACAAGGAGATATCACTACAATAACATAGTTAATCTAGAGAATTTTACCCACTTTTTCCTGTGTTCAGACCTCCACCTTGAGATAGAGCAGACACTCCCTAGGGAAATACTGGATTTAAAGACTCCACATGATGGCAAATCTACAGCATGAATTGGCAAAGCTGTTCCAGTGATTAATTGCCCTCACTGTTCAAAAAAAAATACATCTTGCTTCCTGTTTGACTTTTCCAGTGCTAGTTCAATTGTTTCAGTCACAAGTTTCTTAACTTCTAGGTTCTGGCCACAACAGGAAACAGAAGTGCCAAAATACCATGAAAAAAAAATATTTTTGTCTTGTTTTTCCTCCCTCAGAAGGAGGAGGAAGCAATGAAACTAGTGAGAAAAAGAAACCAGAGATTTGCTTGGTCTGCACACAGCTTCACCTCTAATCAGAAGGTGGGGAGGAATGGTTTCAGCTAATCTCTTGCTATCAAATCTGCTGCGGTGGTTTCTCACCTGAGCAGAGCTGAGCCCCGACACCAAGCTTCAGACAGCATCACACAAGTGCTAACATGCCTTTCTGCCACCACTGAAAAATTCTGGCAAGTCTCACAAGGCAGGGACTTTTCCACTGTCCAACGCATTAGGGTCTCACCGACACACCTTGTTTTCTTGCAGTGGTTTACTATTATTTCACTATCTCTCTTCCCATCTAGGGCAAGGGGAAGATAGCTCCGCTGTGGGCATATTATTCTGTGGTTTCCGACTTTCTGCCTATGTGTTTCTGTGCAGCAGCTGGCAGGAAAATATGCAGCAAGGGCACTTAACTTGCCCACGTATTAACGTGCCCTCTCCAGCTAGGGTGGCAGCAAAGGTAGCCCCTTTGGTCTATCCTGGCTTCCTGACATCAGCACCTGAGTCTGACTTCTCGTCCAAGAAATCTTTCAGTGTCACCTTGGATCCTAAGGTTAATTTCTGGTCATATGCAAAAATGTCCCCAATATTTGAGTGGTTAGAGAGATGAAAATTCTTGAGGTTTCTTTCCACTTCTTTTCCTCATTCCTTTCCTTACAAATGCACTGCTTTAATAGTAGGATGGATGGATGTTTTACGTTTCAGTTTACACATGGCTATACCATTAAGCACCTGTATTTGAAGTAGTTTCTTCCCAGAGGACCTAAATAACTGTATTGTCCCAGTTTCTGAACTCAGATTACTATGAGCTGGCCACATGCCACACAGAGGAACACTAGCTCAGAAAATGCTATAGCTGTACTGCAAATGTAGCTCTCTTGCTGGTCATAATAAAAGAAATCAGCTTGTATTTCTTTAATGACAAAGTGTCCCTGTGTATTAATTTGTTTCTACATGGCAATACGTCTTGCCAGAGCAGCCAGACAAATATGAAAACATGGACTGAAAGAACTGTCAATGAAGTAATTTATGTCAAAGGCTTGCTGATATTTTCCTATGCATTATCTGAATTTAGTACTGTTCAGAAGCAAGGCAGGGAATGGTCCCTAAAGTGGGGTTCACCTAGAACATTTTGTTGACAAAATTAATGATAAAATCAAATTTGATTTTAAGCAACTTTTTTTCTTTCAAAATATAACCTAGTGCTCAAATCAGCTACTGATAACTGTGTTGTTAGTACATGGAGCTTGATTCCCTCATCAGATGCTTACTTACATCTTTGGGTGACGTTCATCCTGTCACACAGCTATGAGGTGTCCATAAGTGATGCTCTTTGTAGAGATTCGAAAGGGTTTTTTTCTGTTAATCCAAAAACATTATATCAGGCTAGCAGACAGAGAAAGGCACAGGAAGCTCGATCCTGAAATTATGACAATATCAAGTTGGAAATGGGAATACAAAATGGAATTTGGATTGAAATCAGACATTCAGTTTGGATGTGAATGTAGTCTGAATTATTGAAACAGTGTAATTTGCCAGAGGAATTACTTTGTGCCTTAGCATTCAACTCTCTAAAATCTTGTAAAAAAGATATGCTATCCTGACATTTTCTTTTCTCTCTTTCACAGGTGGGAAGAATTTTTCTCCTCCAAAACACAAATCTCTGGGTAATGTTCTGCAGCTTAAGAATTTGATGCCTCAGCTTAAAATTGATGATTAAGATAGCACTTTTTGACCTGCAAGCCTATACATTTCATAAGCCATGATTTTAATATACTTTCAATATTATATTCAAGAACATATCCTTTGAGAAGAATGGTATGTATAGAAAATATTAGATATATGGACCAAATGAAACATGATTTATTCTGTTGAAAAAAAAATTTTTTAACACTCCATTCTTTTAGATGGGAATGATCCATCAGGAATCATTTGCAGATCATTGGGATTTGCAAAACAGTGTATTTGTGTAAGAACAGGCAGACAAAAACCCAGAGTTCTGCAATATCTGTAGCAGTTCTTGTCAACCTGTTGCTTGTGAAAGTTTCTATTCTGAGGACTGGGTTTTGAAGAGGAGAAAAACATTGAGGGGGAGGAGAATTGTCTTGAGGAGCATGATTTCCAGTTTCCAATTGCCCTGAAAACAGACCATGGTATGAGAGGTTGGACCAACCCAATAGTGAAATAACTACGGAGACACTTTCTCCTTCACTAAATTTCTGGGATAGCACAAGACCTGCGGTGTGTCTTGATAGCTCAAGCCAGCTGAGTTTTCCACAGAGCCCCATCGGTCAGTCATCAGTCTCAGAGCGATCAACACATCAAGCCTACGTGGAACTCTGTTTTAAATTCCTGTATGCTTAAAGCTATGCTTGGACTGAAGTGCTTCAAAGCAGCGTGACTTAAACTTGCTTGTGCATGCCAAAAAATCTTGCCTGTGGTTTCTTGCATTAGTAGCTGTTGGTATCTCAAACACACCCTGATATTTAGCAGTGACCTAGCATAGGAGGCTGAGAAGAAATCTCAGTTGCTGACATACTGATTTGTCTTTAAAAATAATACTAAACTCAGACCAGAAACGTATAACTAGAGACAAGTATCTGAAAGGAAGAGGTCTCCTTCATTCCCTTTCCTAGCTCACTGGCTTCACAAAGCCGATGGTTTCCCCATAGCCAAGGCTCTATCAACAAGTCCATCATTGGGCTCTGTCAGAGCTCACTTGTGGGAAATTTTCAAACCATGCTTGTTTGGTTTTCCTCTTCCTGTTTGACTTGTATCTTTAAATAATGTGGTTACTTCACAACAGCTTGTTTTTTGACTGGGGCACAGGGCATATTTTTCTAGCAGATAAAAAAAAAAAAAACTTCCCACAATTTGCCTTGTGTTATTTCCCCTTTTGAAGGGAGAGCTGATAAATGCAGGGTAATATGTAATAGATGCTTTCCTGTTTTTACTTATTACTCTGTCAGGCTTGTCAGCCAGAAATTTATTAGCTCGTTTTGTGGCTGTAACGTTTAAACAAGAGAGGGTGAGCAATGCACTTACCCTAAAGAGCTAGTGTGAATAACAGAGTACTTATGTTGTATCCTGCTCCATAGATGGGGGATGGAGAGAAAGGCTTTTCCATGCTGACTATCCCTTATCTATATATCTATCTTCAGTTTTACTGCTTATTTTCTCAGTTCTCCTTTGTGATATTTTCACCTTCTGACTAATTGGGAAATTTAAGACAGAGATTAGGAATTGCTGTCTGTTGTCATTTTAGTCCTTTGAAAGTGAGTTGTCTGGTCCAAGAAAGCTAATCAATGGAGTGAGAACAAGAGACATCTCTGTGAGTTAGTCTACCATATATATTTCCACGTTTATCCACGTTTATCACATTCATCTAGGGTAGATCACAATAGGGTATCATCATAGCTCAGAACATCATAGGGTAGATCATCATTTACTTGTTTCTTCATGGCATAAAGGAGGTGACCTACTGATTAAAAACACCCACAACTGAAATGGCAAAAGTCAGGGAGATGAAAACTTCTCTGGGGGAGTTGGCCAACTGAAGAAGATGAATCTAAGGAAAAGCCCAAGAACTGAGACAGTTTGCTCCTGACAATGGTACATGCTTCCATTACCTCCATCTCCTTATAGGATTGTTCAGTGTCACATAGTCATATTTCCCTTACCTGACCAAGACTGACTCCTTCTCAGGATTCAGAGCCACAGCACTCTTGCCATTTAATGAAGACTGGTTGTGTCTAGCATGAATATCTCAGATTTAGAGAGTGTTAGAGATTCGGTTGTTTTCTGTGTTTTTTTCTTCTGGAAAGAAAATCATTTCTATATAAAGGCAGGATATGTGAACATCTCCTGATGTTCAGGAGATTCCCTAAATGATTAGGGAAGAGTGTGTCTCCAAAGCAATCTTTCCTCAGTCCTATTTTTGGGTAGGATAAATCATCCTCAGCACCCAGTGAGGGCCACAGAAACCAGGCAAGAGACAGCACCAGGATTTCTGTTCTGAATCAAAACTATACAGCTGCTACCTTCAGCCTCCCTGTAACACTACATTCCTCTGAACACTAGGGTCTTTTCCTTGCAAAGCTTCTCTAATCTAAACATTATTTTCTTCAACAGCTATTACTGTCCTGAATTTGACCAATATAAGCTCTTCACATCCTACTTCATCTACAGCAGAACCCCCTGGGTATCAGCTCTCAGCAAAATAGTAAAAATGTGCCAAATGTTTGTCTTCTTTCCAAGAACTAATTGGAAATCCAGATGATGTCGTTAACTTCACCATTTTCCATAGTCAATGACCACTATACTCCCCATGCCATAACTGTAGTAAGGAATTGGCCAGGAAGTAATTTCTATCAGATTTTCTCTTTTGATGAGTGCCAGCTCTGAAAGAGAAATCATCTATGGACCATTTTCTAATCCAAACAGATATTTGTAGGAAAAAACAATATCCCTTTAACATGAAGGGATGTAAGGAAATGGAAGCACATTTTTATAGCGCTAGAGAAGAAGGGACCTCTGCAGTGCAGCTATAATAAACTTCAAAGTACATTAGAATTTACTTTCCATCCCTATACCCAGACACTATGTCTATACATTCAGTCACTGCACACATAAAATTAAAACAGTTTCCAGTCCAGAGCAGGAACGGGCTCTGCTCCTTGTTCAGCAATTAAGACGTTCAGTTATGGAAATATTGTGCATTCTTCATTTTGAAATGAACATAGTTCCTTGTGGTGCCCTCCACTATTAAATCCACATTAAAGGAATATGGCTTACAGAAACAGTGAAATCATATAGCCAAATGGAATGGCACCATAATGCATTTTATCGCATGTTGTGTTTTCCAAATTAGGGCTCTTCATAGTTGTAGATTGAAGACTATATTACTCTATTTAGCTAACAGAAAATAACTTCTACCATCTTTCCACTAGCAGTTCCTAAATCACCATAAACTTGGAGCTTACCTAAAGTTTTGTGGATATATTCTTTTTGTAATTTACTGGCTAATAAAGTCAAAGAAAATAGTCTTTTTTTGGTCTAAATGAAATATTTCTTATGAATCAGACTGTACAATTTCCTTTTCATTTTCATCTGTTTAGTAATCATATACTGTTTTGAAATGAAAGAATCAAAATATTTGTTTTGAAATTACTATATACTTTATGTGGGATTTTCCCATTCATTTTCCACACTGAACTGTTCATTCCAAAATTATTAAAATATTTATTGAGAAGATGGAGCCAGGCTCTTCATGGAGATACCAGGTGAATGGATAAAATATAATGACCATAAACTAAAACAGGGAAGGTTCTAACTTGATGTGAATAAAGTATTTCTCAGCAGGAAATCCTCTCAGGAGGACTATCAAGCAGTGGATCAAGTTCCCCAAAGGGTCTGTGCAATTTCAATTCTAGGAGGTTTTCAAGACCAGAATAGACAAGCCTTGAGAAAATGGTCTGAATTAAAAGTTGATCCTACTTTGACCAGGAGGTTGGGCTGCAGATCTCCAAATGTGCTTTTCAAACTAAAAGATTCTATGATTTGTTGAATTTGGAATAAAATAATTTTGATTAGCCTCAGTGGGTCAGTCATGAACTCACAATTTTTGAAGCTGAAGTATAGAAGGAACATTGTAATTCATTTGTTGTGCAGTGACAATTCAGCAGGAAATAGCGCTACAGAGTTCTTAGGACAGATTTGTCTGCTGTAATTTTCCTTTTGTTCAAGAATTCAAGTCTTTGGAAGTTTTGTTGAGATTCAAGTAAGAATAGGTCAGAGATGCTCTTGTTCACGTCAGCCTTCTAGGAAGGATATGTTAGTTTAAAGCTAATTCAACAAAATGCAGATTTTTTTTTTCTTTAATATAGCTCAAGTGATCTTAAGAATAAATTCTGGACCACTTTTCTTCTTTTACATTTTGCTATGTTGGAGAAAATACATGCTATGTTTTACTAAATAGAAATTGAGCAACCTAAAGGGACATCTGGAAGAGTCACTGTCTACATGTGATCAGTAGCTTTTCACTGTTCAGTAAATTATGAAAAGTAAATATTCACAAAGCTCTAAGTAAGCTCCAATCAGTAGCTTTGGGTACTGATTCAAAAAATGAATTTCTGAAGAAAAAAAAAGTTTCAATGGAGTACATTCATTAGTCAAAATATATAAAAAAGCAAAGACCTCAGCTTCTCACTCCCAAACTCAATTGACTCCTCAGCACTGCTAGCAGGTTCTGGACTGACCTTACTACAAGATGAGGCAATGATATTCATGGCTTTCTTCTCCAAATCTGCAATCTGGAAAACTGTAAGACATTCAAAATTTTGATTCCAGTAAGGAAAAAAAAGTCCATATGTCTTTTATTTTCTAGAAAGAATTGCCTGCTTTTTGCCAGCAGTAATTAATTTGCTGGCAAAATCAGAAGGAAACAGGCCAGCTGCTGCAAGCTAGGTAACTCTCTCCATATATTGACTCTTTATCCTCCCATATGACAAAACGTTATTCAACGATTCCTTGAGACACTGTTGACCAAAACAGTTGGGCAACGAGCACCGGTCTGACTAGTCATCCTATGCTAAGAGGAGAGTTTTATTGGTACTAAGATGAGGGTTTGCCCAGTGATGCATGAACACTACCAGAGAATTCTCATAGTCTTCTGCAGCACTGTGGATGTGCATTGCACGAGTCAGGGCAGTGGGATCTAGGGAATGGGATCATCATCAAACATGATGACGTGACACTCTCTTAAGCTCTAACCGCTGCAGAATCAGAATGAGCATAAGTTATTTTACTATATCCTTGTGTATCTCCATTATGCTTTGTATATTAATGTTGTCTCTTACTGTGTGCTTAGACCATAATGTTTCTTCAGGGGAGCGACTAAGACCATCTGGTTGTTGATATATCTACTTGCATTGGATTTGGCATTTCTGAATACTTTGGTGCAAATAAACAACAGTAAGAACATAAATAGGTCCATGTTGGTGGAATCTGTAGGCAAAGGAGTTAAGAAAAACATATAACCAGAGAGACAATATGGGAGTAAGGAATTGCTTTACGTTATTCTGATGCATTTTCATTACTTCCTGCGGTGCAATATGACTGTATGACTCATCACAGCAGCAGGGTCTAAATTTAGGATGACTTTGAAATAATGACCCTTTACTGCCTACGTTAAATGGCCTCTGTCTTCTGACTCAAAGAGTGTTGATTCAAACTGTGAAGGAATAAGGAATTAAACTTAGATTAACTCACATCTTTTGGTCTAATATAGGATTATCTGGGTGAAATCACAAAATTTAAGAGATAATAGTATACTAGTGCCTTTGTCAGTAAAATTCTTTGAAGGTATATCCTCTAAAGCTTTGGTTATTCAATTCTATCTTCTGGGTCATTCACATGTGAATTGCATGAACCCAATGTCCTGAGATATCATTGGACAATTAAGCTGGATCATATGTAAGAGAAACAGGAGATGCTGAACATTACTGCAAAATCAAACTGCTAAACAAACATAATGCAAAATCTACTAGCAGTAACACTTGCTAATATATTCCTGGAACTTTAGCTATTATGGACAATAATATCACTGATAGGGTCAATTAAAGATCTCATTGCTGTACTTTCATTAACAAGTACACATTGAATAATGATGCTAGACATAAATATATATCAGTCATATGTGGTCTCTGAGGTTTGATCTCCTGGTGAAAATTTCAAATGAATTCCCTTTACTATTCTCTATCCCCATGTACCCATTTTTGTGATAACGGAACTCAAAGTCATATCTTAAAGATGGGATGTTACACCTGGCAGTCACATCTCCGTGGAGTTGGAAAGACCAGTAAAAGCTGTCAAGAAAAGCTGGCGTTTGGCAAATGATGTCAGCCAATAAGCATCTTACAAGGCATATGATCAGAGTTCCCTGACTATGTGCCAGTGACTCCTGAAAAAGACCAGCTGTCGGCCATGAAAAGGAGAATGGCTCCTGGAATGGTGGCTGAAAGCTAAAAACTGTAGCAGTCTTGGGGGACCTTGGAGTCTTATATTTGCTAAAGCACCTGCAGAACATCATCAGAGAGAAAGCAAAAAAAAATGAAAAAAAAAAGAGAAAAATAAAATAAAAAGAAGAATATTAGAAAGGTTGTTAGGACTTGCCTGGGGCTTAGGGAGCGTGAAATATCTTCCAGAATGGATCACTCTGATAATGAAATTTTAGAAGCCGATTAAAGCTCACAGCAGAGGGGTGAGACAGCTCTATCAGCTCACAGCTGTGGCCAAGGCTGGAAGGAAAGTGAGTACTGTCTTAAAAACCATCCAGTGAGAAAGCAATACAGGGAACATCTGGCAGACTGGAAGAATAAAATGCAATAGGGAAAGTGGTAAGCAGGGGAATGCACCTGGCAAGATCCAACAGCAATTAGGTCATCATACCCAGATATATGACAAGGCCAGATACCCCTAAACTAGGACCCTGTAGGGTGTTTGTGTGCAGAAATGGAAGTTTGTGTATGTGGAGGGGGTAAAGAGCTGGAAAACCAGGGAACTTCTTGGGAATATGGCTGTTGGTTTGAAATATTAAACAAGAAATCCACAGAGTAAAATGCTGACCATGTTAATGCAAAATACAGTTTATGGAAAGTTGGTAGGAGAAAAATGGCAGAAGTACTGATGTTATTTGAAATGCTGGTGTGCATGGTTAGGTATTTTGTGCAGGTTCTACAACTGCAGAAGCACTCATATGCCTGAAGAACCAGGGGTCTGTTTCATTTGTAATACACAAAGAAAGCTAATACTAACAGTAGAGATTCAGCAAAATTTTATGATGGTTTCCAAAAACTAGATGGTTTCCTGCTAGAACCTGTATGTTTTCAGAAACAGCCAGAAAGCTGGAGACCCCTAAAAGCAGCTGCCACAGAATTTAAGTAATTTGCAGAAAAACACTTAATTGGTCCAGATAGGAATTGTCTAGGAAATTTGCAAGAAAACTATTTTACTCTACCCTGTCATAAAAATATTCCAATGATGGATGGTGGCAGGGACAAAGTTTTAGGAAAGGCAATTTCCTTCCCCCTCAAAAAAAACCTAAAACCACTCTTACTCTGTAACACTGTAGAAAAATCTGTACCCCAGGGGCCTCCATTTTCCTCCCTCCACCCTACCTAGGAACTTTATACAGTTGAGAAGAAATCTAAACAATTGGAAGGCAATTTGCTGGGAATTCTGTGAGCTGGTGAGGCCCTGCTCCTTCTCCAAATGCTGTGGTTTGTGACCATTAAAGCTAGTCTCTCTAGGAAAAAAAAAAAAAAAGGACAAAATGTGGAAGTGCATGAATCATACATTCCAAGCAGTAAAAACATAAAATTATAGAAGTTAGACTGTATGATTTTCCTGTCCCTCCCCCACTTCGCCTCCATTCCCCAACTTAAAATAGAGCGAAGAAAAATGCAGAGAAGTGAGACTAGGGATTGAATCAAGAAAGCAACCAGCAAAACTGTGCTGAGATCTGCAGGCAAATCAGACAGTCACTGAGAAGCCAGAGA
>JAVCKT010014765.1:0-31706 GCA_032273925.1 Rhynchotus rufescens
GGGAACACAAACGACTGCTGGGCCCTGATTTAGGTGGACAGGTGAAGACTAGACATCACCACCCATCAGTTATATTAGCAAGGACATAAAGCAACCCAGTGCTCAAACTAAAGATAGGATAGGTGGAGTGAAGGTCACTCGATCCAGTGGAAAAGATCCAGAGAAAGGCAACTAGAATGGCTGCAGAGTGACTGGCTTGTGAGGAGGGAAGGAGAAGAACATGGTGAGGGCACAGACTTGTGATGGCAGCAGAGAGAGCAAAGGCAGAACCAAGTCCCACCACACTCACTGAAACAAGGTCTTAGATCTCTGCTTTTGGGATTGGCACAGGCTGGAGAAGGAAGGTTTGCGAGGGGTGTACAAGCATTAAGGCCCACTCATCACCAGCTCTAGCTAATCCAAGGGGAAAGGAAGCATTTGAACTGATGTGTGGGGGCTTCTTGCTGCCACATGTCTGCGATGCTGCAGAGATAGAGAAAAGCTGTTCCCATTCTCCTAGACTCCTTTGCCTGATGTCCCTATCAGGACTACAGACCTACCAGCAACAGAGGTGGCCTGCCACCCATTTACACATGCTCCTGCATTGCTGTGGCCACAGGAGACCTCAAGGAGGGAAGGAGGGAGATACCAGCCAAATTAATTATCTAGGTGGTCTGTGGGCCTTAAATGGAGCATCCTGTCTTATATTAAAATAAATGCAATAAACCAACTCCCTGCCTCTTGTGTGAAACTCACTTGTTGTTTTAAATCATCATGATCACCCTCATAATTAAAATCAAGCAATGGCTTAAAAAACCAATGCATAGTTTTATAGGTAAACTCATCACAGGCAGGGGGAAAAATCTGTAAAGTGAAAATGTGCTTGTTTTGCTAATAAATATTATTGGAGGGACTCCCAGCTTTTCACATTACCACAGTGTGATATGACAGCATATAATGGATTACTCAACTGCCCGAAGCCATTGTAGGAATAAATCCCTTTTAATATTCATGTGTGGTCTTTGAGAAAATAGATGTAAGCAGTTAATACTTTTCTATAGACAAAACAATGCAGTTTATCAAAACAAAATGTGTGCTTGAAAACAAAAATCACAAAGCCCCTGGACTACTTCATTTTTTACAAATCAGAAAAAATAAGTCCCCCCAAAAGACAAAGTGAGGAAAGGCGATGTGTAGAAAATAGGCCAGGAAAGGGCAAGACATGAACAGGAATGAGTAGAAAGGGCAAAGAAGCATAAGGGAGTATTAGATGCAGTTTGTGAATTTGTGTCTGTGAATAGGGCACAAAATCAGGGTGTTCATAGCTGTTCATAGTGGGCTGCTGTTTGCCCTATAAAATGGGAGGGAAGGGAGTAATAAATAACCAGGTGCATGTCAAGAGCAAGGTGCAGTGATCTGAAGGGTGGAAGGGAAACACAAGACCTGAGCTTTCTGGAGGACAAATTGAGTTGATGGAGACAGGGTGATCTCCCCTCTTCCAGCCCAGGGCTGGGGCTGCACCTTGGAGGATGCCTGGCCTGTGGAGCAAGTGGATCTACCAGCACCCAGGCCTACAGGCTCACTGGGATGGGGAAAAGCACCAGCTCTAGCCAGGGATACTGGGACCCCAGAGGCTTACAGGATAACAGGGCACCCTAAAAAAACCCTAAAAAATATAACTAGGCCATATTCTCACAGGAAGCAGACAGAAGCTATGTGGCACGTATAAAAGAAATAGCAAGACAAGCACATAAGAGTTCCCACTAACTAGCAAGAGAGAAGCTGGTGCTAGGATTCAGCGGTGTTTATTGGAGTGATGTGGGCACAGAAAAATCTGTGAACAGAAAACCTCGTTCTTGGCCAACTGAGGGCTATTCTCTCACATCCCTCTGCACTGTGTTCCTGCCTTTTTTTTTTCCTATTACAGCTGATCTATAAAACCTGCAGGGTTTTTATCTCTGGTTTGTTTGGTTTGGGCTTGTTTTTTGTGTGTGTGTAGGGTTTTTTTGAGGGATTTTTTTTTGGTTTTGGAACAAGGGAAGCAGCAGTGTAGACAAGCCTTTCTGCCTTTGTGTGTGGCAGGGGCTGAGGGAAATGCAGGTTAACCCTTGCTGCCCCAGCTCTTCTGCAGGCAGTGGATGCCTGGAGGGAAACATGGGAAGCAAATCCCTCACCAGGACTCAAGGGAATACCTTCAGCCTCCCTAGGTGAGCAGGCAAATACAACACACTTCATCTTGCAAAACTAGCTGCAGCTCAAACCTGAACCCAGCTTTTATTTGATGAACTGTAGGGAGATGGGTTGGTTATAAATGGCTGCAGACACAGCTACATCTGAGAAAGATGCAGAAACGTTTTGTTCCCTTGATGGTGTAAGACTGAGGCACCAAAATAAGCTTAAATTGAAACATTAAGGAGAAATAAGGCCCCCCTGCTTTGATATCTGTGTTACATGATGGACAAAAGAGCTGACTTGCACATACCTTCTCCTTGCCCATGTTCAAAGCCAGTCTGGGATGACACCCTGTAGAGCCCTTGCAGAATCTCAGTAAAAGCAACGCTCCCTTCCTTGGGTTGGAATTGGCATAGTCCACATCAAAGCAGACACTACGTTTTTGAACCAAATGTTGCTCAAACTTTAGCCCAAGAGATTGGCAGTGCTTTGAATGCTGCAGGATTCACCCAAAGGCAAGAGTCTGCAAAGATCTAGAGTGGTGCTTACCACAAACTTCTTGTCAAGCGCCGCTGACTTCCATGGAGCTGCGTGGGGGAATTGGACGTCCACGGGTAAGACTTCAGTTGAACAAACTGCGATGCCCCAAAATGTTCCCATCCTTGAAAATACCCTAGCAAAAAGAACAAAAAAAGATGCACCTTTTTTAAGATAAACAGTTTATACTAGCAATCCTGAGCCTTAAGACAAGAAAAAAATAAATGAACTTACCATATTGGCATGTTAGACCAAGCCACTTGGCCCACTTGGATTTTATTCTCACATCACTTTTCATTGTCAATGGAGGTCCCCACTTGGTCAAATTATCAACTGTATAGCCATCTACATTGCCAGCAGGGATGGAAAGATTTTGTAACTGAAAATACTGGAGGAACACTTGTACAGAAAACATTTTTACTACAGTCATTTATTAATTTATTGTAATAGAAAGCCTGTACCTGAAAACACCAGGAATGTTGCTTTAAATACCAGACAGTTTCACAGGGTGTATTTGGTGATACAAAACTGGGCCAGACCACATTCTTCTCCAGAACAGAATCGGCCTAGGGGACAATTCCGTGCTGGAATGGGAAAAATTCCTCCCACCCACTTCCCTCCAGCAAAGCAGAGGGGTGTCTTCCCTCAAAAAGGAAAGAAAAAGTTTCACCTTTTAATTGTTGTATTGAGTATCTCATTGACTGCACTTTTTGTTCAATATCTCTTTTACCTCTCAGATGGTCTAATCAAAGGCTTCATCCTTCCTCGGGTTAGCTTTTCAGTCGCTAGCATTGATCCAAAATCGGAAGCGAAAGAGGAAAACAGGCTCTGGGAAAGAGAACACAATTAACACCCAAGCAGCTTCAATTCATGGGTGCCTTTAAACATCTTGCACCTCTCTGTCTATTCTCCTATTCTTTTATTTTCTCTTTTGTGTTCAGGAGGTTTCTTTAAGGAAAGCCTTTGTCAGCAGCCCAGGGAGAAGATTAAAGCACCCGTCTCTGGGAAACGGGTTATTTTTTTGTGTCCAAGTTCTTAAACCAGTTTATTAAAATGTTCCAAACCTTCCTTCAAAAGGAGAGATCAGAAGGACGTTTCCCTGTCACCCCCAGCATGCATTCGTTCTGGATACTTACAATTCACTAGAGGCTTAAAAAATAAATAAATGCAAGGCAAGGAAATAAAGAGAGAACAGGATGACCACAGTGACTACTTGAAGTGAGATGTGGAGCTTTCAACTGCATGGTCAGTGATAGGGCTCCAGTCCTGGCTAGAAGCAATTGGAAGTTTTCTCCATCTGAAAGACACATGTGTGAACTGAGACAGAGATCTCTGATTATTTTTACCTTTGGAGTTCAAAGAAGAGGAGCTAGACATCCATCCATTCTGCTGTCCCATATCTGACTGTGGCAGGAAGCACAAGAAGAGGGTGAGGATGTTGATGCAGCCTTGCTGTGTCCTCTGCCTGCTCCCCAAGACCTAAGGCCTGGCATTTCCCACCTGAAGTGAGAGATCTCTGTAATCAATAAGTCTTGATGGATTTTCTTCCATGCACTAGGATAGTCCTTTGAAAGACATCAATGTGAGGTGGTGCCCAGTAAGCCACTTCTAAAGATGTTTTGCTCCCAGGTTTTCATGGTGAGAGATGAAAGAAGCTCTGGAATGTGTGCGATTCTTCTAGGGAGCCTCCAGAGACATCTTTGGGTAAACATCTAGATTAGTTCTGCCCTTATCCTGAGATCTGGCTACAACAAATTTAATACAGAAAACTCCTTGAGAGGCACGTTTTTCAAAGGGCTTTGAAGATCTTGGTGTAGGGCCCTGTTGACTTCACTCCTATCAACCTCAATACTCCTTTGCAGTCTCCTTTCCACTCATCCCTTGCACTAGACCCCAACCACTCGTTGTCACCGCTGTGCCTTAATCACAAATTATCCTTTTTGCTGGTTTTATAGAAGGCGTACTACTGTGTTTTGTACCCACTAACACTCCAGGTACTGCACTATACAGTAGTCTAGCCCGCAGCTATCCTGGTGTCCCAAGTTTATCTAGTCTCCCCCGATGGCCTCCGCAGCAGATTTGCTCTATTTTCCAAGCCAATTTTTTGGAGCCGCTTTGAATTCCCTTTGTGCCTCGAGATCCGCCTCGCTCTTCAAGCTCCACGCACCCTCACCAGCAAGGTTTTAAAAGCAAGGCCATCACGGGAAGTTCTGTCATTGCTACGTGATGCAGAACAAAATCCAGCTCGCTCGAATGCGGCTAGATTGGCTCAGCAGGGCTGACAATAGCTGAACTGGGTCTTATCAGTGAGCGGAGCAGATACAACTCAGGAGCAGCATGCAGGGAGCAGATAGGAGCCCTGCGAAAGGAACCAGCCCAGCTGGTGACAGTGCTGGTACATGGGGCTCTTTTTTTTTGGTTCAATTCTTGTTTTTTTCCTCTCCTGGTTGTTTTTGCTTCTGTTGTTTTAAAGTCATCACTTTCCTGACCACGGCCGCTGCATTAATGGGGAAGAGAAGTAAAAGTGACTGACAAGCCGATGGAGGAGCACGGTGACGAAAGGTCTCAGTGGGGCAGGCTCGCCCCGACGAGCCACTGCCTCGCTGGGCAATTTATTCCTTGCTCCAAATGCATTTGCTGGATTTAATGACAAGTTGGTGGCATTTCTGCAATTAATCCTATCAAAGGGAGGCGATTTTACATGGAGCCTGTCCTGTATTTTCCACCCTGTGTTTTTGTTTATGAGGAGAGGGGTTGCCAGCTGTCTCCCAAGTTAGGGCATCACAGTTCACAGCAGTAACAGTGGGTTATTAACCAAGTGTCTTCTCCTGACATTTGAAACCAGCACAGCTAAAAAATATAACCTCAGACTGTCCTAACAAGCAAGCTCCAAATTATAAATATGCAACAGCAAGAGAAAGTATTTCGTTGCCAGTGAAACACTTTAATGAGTGGATGGCTCAGCAAATCTTTTACACAGCTGCTTTCCCCTCTGCAGATACTGAGATTTATGGTAGGAAGGAAGAGGAGGGGGAAAATGAGCAGCCAAGGGAGTACAGTATAGGGGGGATACATCATGTGTGCTGGGTTTCACCTCATGCTTTCGTTTGACTAATCTGACACTTTTACAACTATTTTTCCTTGGATCAACCGTTAATGGCCCCATTCAACAGGGATTCCGAGCCAGCAGTGGAATTAGCTCCCTGTGCCAGAAAGCAGCATTTGGTTAAGATGGTAACGATTATTTCAGCCTTCCAATGGGGGCACAGATCACATACGTCCAAAGCTTTTGGATTTGGAGGGCTCTCTGAGCACTGATGGCCTTTTATTAAGGGAGCGGACCAAAGGAGAGAGAAGCAATGGAAAGAATGTATTTTCACCCTGCTGAGAGTCCTTTCCATATTCATTTATAATGGATAGGTTCTTAAGCTCTTTATGCTTTTGTCCAAAAGGATGACGTTTCGGAATATCATCATACTTAAGGGGAGCAGAACCCAAAGAAACCCACCTTACTTCTTCACACTAGTGCACTAAGAAGAAGAGAGTAAGCCTTGCATGTATTTTCCTGGAGACACTTCCTAGTGATCATAACATCCAGCAACAAAGTGCTTTCGTAAAACGCAATTCTTAGAAATGCCACTATTAATAGCAAAAAAATAAATAAAAAAATAAACCATACAAACCAGCACATTCTCAGCTGATTTACAAGCCCTCTGAGCTGGTCTTTGAGCCAGTCTTCCTGTGCTGAAGAAATTTTCACTTCCTTTGGATGCGAGCCAGAGGAGAAAGCTCACATCCTGACTGGCCCATTAGCAGCAACGTACTCAGCTGGAGAACCTGCTGTATCGGTGACAGCATAGAGTAATTCATGTTCTGACACCACATCGCATTTTGAGGTGAAGCAATTTAAACCAATAATAGTGATTTTTTGACTTTGAGGAAACAAAGATAACTCTAAAAGCTGATGCTGTCACTGCACTTTGGTTTTACAAACCGAGCCGCTCAGTCTGTTAGTTCCTGGCAAAAAGTTGAGCCGACACCACCTCCAAAAATCACCTTCTGATTCACAGGTGTTTGCTAAGGCTCTAAAGAGAGACCTGTGATCAGAGGAAAGAAACTCAAAGGCATCTCCTGGAGAGTGTGAAGGTCTCACTATTGAGGACACACCAATGCAAACATCAGCAGAATACATAAGAAACTCATACCTTCCTTATTTATCCAAAAAGCTATTTTTGTTTATTAAAACCTAGTTACTAGCTGCATCTCACCAATAACCTGGAGTGCTTGCTTGGTTAATTTAAGCAAGCAGAGCTTTGACGAAGTAATTTTACCGTCCTCGGGGATCTGCCAGCTTATGCCGGTCTTCACTATTTCAGATGAAATTGAGTTAATTTTCGCTGAAATTGCTTCTTAGCAGACAAACACATTCCCCATCATAGCAAGCTTATGCCTCTGCAGCTCTATTATTCTTTAATTTACACACCCCGGCAGCGAGGGATTAATGCCTGAGACGTACAAAAGGCTACAGTGTGGAGAGGAGAAGGAGAGGAGAGGAGAGAGAGGCGCTCTGCAGGGAATAGGTAATGGTGTTGCAGCTTTATAGTCAAAACATTTAAAGTTTGGCATTAATACGGAGTCAACTCCTGTTGTCCTTTCACTCTGGAGCTTCATCATCTGAAATTTCAAGGCAGGAAACATCTCAGCTGCTTGGCCAGGCCAGGCTCAGGGCAGGACTGTGGGGTTAGGAAGGCAATCACCAGGATATTGTGAAGCCCTCCACATCCAGGAGCTGATTGCCAGAGGTCAAGGGGGTGTTGAGCAGAACTGTGCAACAAGACAGAATTTCACCTTTGCATCTTCTACTACGCTCTTGCTTCAAAGACGAGTTTCCCTAGGAAAATCTACTCCCAGGGCTACTTTCAAATGCTTATAAATTAAAATATTGCATTCACCCAAGCATCTAACCAAAAATATAGGTATTGCCAAAGTGCCTACAAATGGATTGGAAAGGGGGATTCTGCTGTCTACTCTTCCAGAGTGGAAAAGCAGAGGTGCCAGGTTGGGCAGTCTGTGTTCCTGTTAAACTTCCAGTGAGATTTTAGGGTAGGCAGCAGGTTAGACCAACCCATGCTGATGACTGATCACAGCTGCAGTTTTTTCCCCAGTCATCACTTCAGTCTTCCTTGATTAAACAACTAAATTGTTCCTCTCTTATTGTAGGCACCTCTGAGATTTGAAATGCATTTGAAAAAAAAAAAAAAAGGGAAAAAAAGAAAGCTTTTGGGCTCAAAACCACCAAGCCAAGGCAGCCCCATGAAATGGGGTACACAAGAGGCCGGACAAGGAGGGCCCTGTCTTGCCCTGACTTTTTAAAAATTTCAGTATGAGAGATGAGCGAGTGAAACATTTTTTTGCCCCAGAGTCCTTCCTAAGGACTGGGATAGCGGTGGGAAAAGAGGACATCAATATGATTCATAGTGAAGAAAATTAAAGGAACTCCGTTTTCTCTTGGAAATAACCTCAGCAGCTTGCAGGGCTACTGCCAGCTCTGCCGAATGCCTGAGAAATGCCTGCTTCTGGGGCAAGAGACTGAATCCAGGAGCGGGTCACGGTGAGAAAGGAAAGGAGATGCTATTGTGCTGCACTAAGGAGAGACTCACAAGAGAAACGCCTGTGCAGATGGAGCAAGATAAATCTGGGAACAAGAGAACTCCCCCCATCTCAGAAAGAGGGAGAGGAGGGAAAAGCAGACGATAAATGTAAATAGAAAAACAGTTCCAGGGAGATGAGCAGTAAATATTGAGAAGCGCAGGGCTCGCTCGTGCGCCTGCACTTGGGAGCGGACTCGTAGTGCCGGCTGAGAGAAATTCGCTCCAAAGTCCTCTCCAATGGAACAGCATGTATTAAGATGAATTAAGATCAGTAAGGTATGGTTGCAACATGCCAACATCAGAATAAGGGAGACCAGAGACTCAGGCAGCAAATGCCCCAAGATGCTGGGAATCACAGCCCACTTTCAGGCAGCTCTTGGCCCTGGAAGATGATTTCCAAGACCAAAGAGAAAACAGGTCCAGAGAGGGGATAAAAATGAGCCATACCTTTGATGTTCATCTGAAGAGTTGTTGGCTGATCGTTTCAGCTTGCTTCAAATCCTCATTAAAGAGCTCGATCCAGACACCAGATGATGCTTAGGATGAATTCTAAATGCGGGATTTCTGGAGAAGGAGGTTTTCCCATGAAGTCAGACAGAGGAGACACACTCAGCTGCAGGTGTGGAGATGGCCATCGTCCCTCCATCCACAGGAACAGGAACAGGAGAGGGGGCAGTGGCCAGTGTCAAACCTGCCCTGCAGAAATGGAGGCTCCTCAGATCAATCAGGATTTGGTCCTCTCATGACAGGAGGTGTGAAAACCTGGATAGAAAAAAAGTACCAACACTTAGGGCTGAGCCAGCTTAGAAACAGTTAAAAAACAGGTCTTATAGACAAAAAATAAAGGATTGTAAGTCACAGTAGCGTGCTATCTCCTCCCTCTGCAATCTGGGAACGACTTCTGCCATTTTCCTTGCAAAGTTGTTTTAGAAACCAACTCTTTTTAGCTGCTTTTATCCTTATGCATTTTTATACAGTCTCTGCCAGAATGAGGAGGGTATTTACATTTTTTAATAAGCCTGACAGTTTGAAAGTAATTGGGGATTTATAATGGGTTTGTTTAGGTCTTTTTGTCCACTTGAATTCCAACTGCTAGTCTTAGGCCTAACAAGCAATATTATCTCTATGGTGATGAGGAAGCCTCAACAGGAGGCCCTGAAGCCAAAGAGGAAAGAACTGGCGTGTTTTATTTTTTTTCCTTTGAACCTTCATTTTCAAATGAAAGAAGCATAACAAAATTTAAATCAAGAGCAAAATTCCTCCAGCCATGCACTGCTCATAACTCCGGCTTCTTCCGTTGGTTCTCCAGGGGCATGCAAGCCCGAATCTCATCTCTATCAAGGTGATTTTTCCTCCTTGCAAGGATTTGCATTTATTTGTTCTATTATGGTTCCAAAATGATCTTAACCCCACTCTTTTTTTGGGAGGGAATCAGTGGTAAGGATTAAATTAACCTGCAAAAAATCAAGATCTGGTTTCCAGTCCCTGCAGCTGAATCTCAGGTACTCAGTTCTGCTTATTCCTAAAACTAGGAGCTGGTGATACAGGGTGGAAGAGCAAAAGGAGCAGAAGCCAAGAAGGGATCAGATCGATTTGTGATAATGGGGTTTTCCGTGAAGACTGATATCAAAAATAGAGTCTTGGGAGTCACTTCCCTGGCACTGCTGAGAGCTGAAGCTGAACTTGAAGTTCTCTAGAGGAGTCCCAGGCTCCTCTAGAGAAGAGGCTGCTGACATACCCTAGTTAGTGTGCTCAGAACTTACCTTTCAAACTGCATCATTGATTCTTTGTGCCTCAGTTTCCCAGCTTTTAAAGATAAGGACCAGCACTGCCCATCTTCAGCAGGTGTAAGGCTATAAAAGCAACAGAGAGGAGCTCAGCATCAGGACGAGGATGTGTCCACCCACACCCACAGAGAAACCATGATAAAGAAGAGAGCACATGCACCTGAGAGGCAAATATTCACAAAGGGATTTATTCCAGAAAAAGGAGATCACCAAGCAGCAGTGCACCCCAATATACTTGACTTTGTCAGAGGCAGAGCATTCAGGTTCAGACCTCCTGGTGGGTACCTCCAACGCATGGAGGCATGGCCAGAACATGAAGCCAGTTTGCTCTGGAGCCCAAGGTGTTACAGGATCAGGAGGGGACAACTTAACTATGGATTTGAAAGTGTTCTGTGGATTGTCATGAGTCCTGGTATCAAGGAACAGGAGGCCAAGTGAGAGGGGCCATGGGAAGGGCAACAGGAAGGGAGAGGGAAGAGGCAAATGCAGGGTAAGAAGATAAAGGGAAATGGGATGGGAATGGGGGAAAGGCAGCAGGAGGTAGAGGGGAAAGTGGGAAATGAATGTAAATGTGTTAGAAAATTCCAGGCAGACGAACTTGAGCGTTCAGCAGCTGAGATGTGGGGCTTCATTAGTACAGACTGACGGAAGATAGAGACATTAAGGAAGGAAATGTGTGACTCACGGGGGAAAATGGGAAAAACAACACATACCAGAGCAGCTGCTGTGTTTACTTCAATTAAAGAACAGCTCAAAGGGTATGTTAAGGGGGAAGGAGAGGGAAGCAAACAAAGGCAC
Organism: Rhynchotus rufescens; assembly: GCA_032273925.1. Lineage (NCBI taxonomy): Eukaryota > Metazoa > Chordata > Aves > Tinamiformes > Tinamidae > Rhynchotus > Rhynchotus rufescens. The sequence goes on from JAVCKT010014765.1 coordinate 10,925, forward strand.
AGATGAAAAAGGCAGACGAAGCGACTGTTACCCTCAAGCTCCTAAATGAACTGACTCAGGAGTTAGAATGTGGATCAAGCATCCCTTGTCCACAGAGGCATGCGAAGCCCAACGTGAGGGCACCGAGTCCGTCAGGAGCACTGCGTGGCCTCCAGGCTTCCCAAAGGGCGGCCGCTGCCCAGGTGACCAGCACAAGACACTTCTCTTACCTCCTCCTGAGGTGCTGTGACAGCCCGTGTGCTCACCGAGGTTGGCACAGGGCTGGCTGCAGATAAAGAAGATAACATTAACTCAGCCAAAGACCGTAGTTATTTCCACTGCATTGGACATGATGCTGGGGGACAGGTGGGAACATCCCCACACCAGGCAAACAAGAGAAGGAACAAGGTAACCCCTTGCCTCTTTCTCCTTCCCCTAAGAAATTGTCTTTTATAACAGCTCGTCAGCACTAGGGAAAGCAGGTCTTCCACCAATCCAGGAGGCTGCCTGAAGGAGATCTCTCATTCAATCATCAACATCATCCTGCCACGGAGGATACTGCTGGATAAGTGCTAAAGCTCTATGAGGGGCATGAGCACAAAGCAAAAATGGGGTTGGCTGCCTCTCACCTGAGTCACGAATCCTTGATACTGCATGTCAAAAGTATCTGTCCAGAAGACCTGGAGGGCTCAGACATCCATTAAAGAGGAGTGATGGACCTTTCTGCCCTCAAAGCACCAGGAAAGACATGACACCGAACAACAGTAGTGAGTGAATAATTTCACCACCTGAGCAGCACTCAATAGACAAAAGAAGCATTGTGTCAAAACTTCATGGGACTCGCAATGAATCCTATTTTCAGGAGGCAGATGACAAAGGTTGGAAATGAAGAAGTAGACCTGGAAGAGCAAGGGTGAGACACAGAAGAAGAAAAGCCCAGAAGAAATCTGTACTTCTCCAGGTCTCCCCTCCTGCAACTTCCACCAGGACAAAATGTGGTAAGGCTTTGCAGGGGAAGAGAGCTTTCTGTTCAGAACCTGCTAACAGCCATAGATCTCTGTTCCCTTTATGGCTTCCTTCACATAAAGAGCTTTGCTCCAGCTGTGACACTGTGCTGCAAGGGTTCGTCACTTGGCTTGGCTGACACCTTAAATCTGGAGGCTACTGGGTCAATCCCTACTCAAGGCCTTCCCAGGTGAACATCAGAAAAAGACTTCAGAATGTCAGAAGATTTTTTTTTTTCATTTTTGACTAGAGAAAAATCTTCATTCAAATGTTATCCATCCCTCCTTCTCATAGCGGATGCTTCTCAGCTCCTGGATACTACGAATCCTTGTCCTTTGTGCCAGCTAGTTCCACATACGAGCACAGCAGAGGATTTCATGACAAAGTGCCACAGTCTCAGGATAATTACCTGCCCAAAGCCTCAGATGGAGCGCCTAGATACAAGAAAACTCAGAAACTCCTGACATTTATCAGTCTAAAGAGCAGCCCACAGAAAAAACATCCCAAATCAGATAAGAAGTGTCAGTCAAGATTACAGCGTGGCCAGCAACAGCTTGAAAAGGCCACATCGCAGTGCATCTGCAGAACTCAGCGCGGTGAATGTTAAATCTCCACAGCATGGCAATCCACACAATGGATCCCATCTCCATACTTGATAGTGGGAACTCATAATTCTCTTACGTGAACTTTAATGCCAAAAGTTGCCACGGAGAAGCACGTGGGACACAAGGGCTTTCGCTTCAAAGCTTCTGAGATAGACAGAGTTGAGTGCATGAGGTTTGAGCTGGGCTGCGTTAGGCTTCCTCTCTGTCCCTTCATCTCTCCCTAATCAAGCTGTGTCTCAGCCAGCACCCAGTTGTCAAATTCTGCACGGATTAAAGATTATGCAGAAGTGCTTTTTCTAAGCAAAACAATGTTTATCCATCACTTACCAGGGCGAGTGTTAAACCCTAGATCCTCTGCTCCTCTAATAATCTTCTCACGATAGCACATTCAGAGAGTGCTTTCCGTGGTAGCGGAGAAATCTGATCTAAGGTTTTCTCTTTGCCCAATATTAAATCTGAATTTGGATCACCCTTTGGGGATGGGGAAATTATGTATGGTTTTGGTGGCAATCCTGCGAGGCAACAGAGAGTACTGATAGAAAGAACAGAAATTCCCCAAACAGCTGATAAAGCCCAGGAGTTTTCAGTAACGTTTTGCACAGAGGAGGAGAGAGCATATAAAGACAGCAAAAACAGCCTATTTAATGTTTAAAAAAATAAAAAACAAAGATAAAAAAAAAAAAAAAAAAAAAGAGGAAGGATAGTCTTCCTAATCAGATGTCTAAAATTCATGCAGGCTTCTTGCTAATGCCATCTTCAAAGAAGTGTTGACTGTTTTCAGACACTCTCCCATGGAGAAGTGGGTGGACATGGATCAGATTGGCATTAAGTTCCTCAAAACTCCAAGTGTTGGCATAGCATTAGGCATAATTGCACCTGTCAGGGATGACATACTGCTGGAAATTTGCTGTTGTTGTAGAGTGAATGGTAGAGAGACTCTTAGAAAACCTTCCATGTCATTTTTGCATGCCTAGGTCCTTCCGAGATTATCTTGACAGGCAAACTACAGGTTACCAGGTCTGTTTTAACTACAGGTGGTTTTGGGAGCTGAACAGTTTGAAGCACCTTTGCTTGTCGTAATCCAGGAAAGTCCTCTATGGGCATTTTGGGATTGTCACCACTTAAGGTAGAGTAAGAAATAACATGTAATAAAAAGACGTGCCACCAGCTGATTCCTCTGGTCTGTGACCTCCAATAAACGCCACAGACCTCAGCGTAGCAAGGGAACCCAAGGGAGACAGTGAAGACATTGGGCTGCTTGATGAGATTAACATCTGGTTCTCTCTCCTTCCTAACTCTTCAAGAGCCTCTTAAAATATATTTTTTTCTTGTTTTCTCCAAAACTTGCACACTCAAAGAGATCCAGGGACAGTGCTGGGGGTAGCCCAGAAATGCAACATCACTCTCTGGCCCAGATCATCCAACTTCCTTTCGCACGAGCAATGCAAAGGTGACATGAAGTTCTCTCCAGAAGAGCAGCTTTCCTCTCAATGAGAAACACAGCTCAGCCAGATAAAAGGTAAGTCGTAAGGTAAAGCACGTCTCAGAGCATGCAAAACCCAGGGCTTGCTACGAATACAACTGGGATCTCATCTCGTAACCTAGTAGATTCCAGTGCCTGCTATGCCCAGGTAGACCTAGAAAGCTGTCTTTTTGAACCTAGAACGGAGGTATATAGAATTATATACTTATTATCACTACTAGGTACTTACCAGCAGGAGCCAGAGCTAACACATATAGGTAAACGAGCATTACATCAGTGGCTGCAAGCAGGGCTGCAGATGAGGCATTTCTCCTGCCCTGGGGGACTTCTCCCATTGCCACAGTGCTTCACGCTTCTTGCTGCAACTTCAGACGTGCTCTGGAGCAGGCAGGTCGGCACGCGGTGCCTAAGGACGCAGCGCAGAGATGTTCATCCAGCTGAGATGGGCACATCACAGCAAATGCTGTGAGCCTTAGACAAATGCTCATTGTCTTCACTGGGAGCTGTGCTTGAGAAAGAAAAGTTCAAGATTTGGCAAAGTGTATCTAAAACACTGCAGAGTGACTGCCATGTGCATACAGATAGTTTTCATGCATAATATATATAGGATCTTACCATATGTTTAAAGCATCAGGCAACCAAGCCAATTTTGAATCATATTATAAAGCTTTCCTACAGTGTTGCATTGGCTCTAAACAGATGCATTTCTTCTCCCTTTCTCCCCACCTCAACCCTCCCAGTCTGCAAACACTCACTTATAGGGAAACCAGGTGTCCTTGTTTAAAAAATAAATAAATCATTATCCAAAGGAATCTGTCCAGAAAAAAAAAATTATATATATATATAAAGTGCCCATCTCTCTCTGCTATTTTTATTTCAAACGGGAAATATGTTGCCAAACAAACTAACAAACGGACAAACAAGAATCAAAACAAGAAAAAGAAAGACATGGAAGCTCATAGGAATTAGGTTCTGAATTCTCCAAAGCCAAATGCTAATTGCGCCAGTTCTCAAATGTACAGAACAGATGAATTCAAGAACAGAATAAGCTCCAATGAAAGCAGATCTGCTCTGGCTGAAACATGTCCTGCATCAGTTATGAGAAGGGCTGGATGCTCTTGTCTTTAAAGTGTATGGTTTGATTTTATATTAATTCATCAGCAGCACCAGAGATCTCAGGGGCTCGTCTGTGCTCATTAGAGGTGCTTTGCATATGCGGCTGGAAAAGAAGCGCGATTTGATTTGTCTCATTGCTGCTCTCTGCTGTCACCGCGTTACCCTGCGAAGGAGCTTTTGGCAGAGCCCGTGGCAGTTCAAGAGCATTCCTGAGGGCTGGCTAAGTCCCAGCCCAGTGCCCCACACTGGACTAAGGTCAGCCTAGTCCCCAGCCTAGCCCCCCTAGCCTAGCCTAGCCCCAGAGCAAGGACGTCTCTGTCCTCCTGCAGCATTAAAAGAAATGTTGTCTCCTCGGGGAGACAGCGAAGCCACTTTGTGGGCAAAAGCCAGCCAGATCAGCAGCGGAGCAGCTGGGAAACGCTCACAGCTGGCTCCCTGTTTTCTACATGGAGCTCCTTGCACTCTAGCGTGCTCTTAAGGCCATGTTTTATATCCTAATTAAACTGAAAGAAAAGGAATTGGATAACGGTCTAGAAGATTTGCAAGCTACATATATTTCAGAAAATGACTCATGTTCCCACTAGCGTAGCTCATCAGGGCCAGCACATGCTCTAATGTGTGGGACTAATAGATTTGTAACAGTGATATCTAGTATGAGTCTGTTCCGGTTACATACTTATCACAGGTCCTCGCAGGCTTTCCATCAAAGCTGCTCAATGAAAGCACTTTTTTATTAAAGAAAGAAAATAAAAAACCCTTCTTTGTCCATAAATCACTCATCACATTAGTCTCCAAAACAATTCACTGAGCAAGGTCACATTTCCCTTACATTTATTTAGATCCTTGGGAAGTTCAATGAGATGAGAAGACAAGACAAAACACAAGAGGCTGTTTCTCCAGGTGCCGTGAACCAGCATTGCTTCCCATCAGCTGAGAATCCAACCATGTATCTAGAGAGGGCTATAGAAAATATATAACAAATTCTTTATAGTCTTGGAGTCTGATAATGATGATCCATACGGGGTCTTATTACTTGAGAAAGAACAACTACTAGGACAAATGGCACTTGGCAGGTGAGAGCTGATGTTACGGCCGTGCAGGAAAAGTCCTGTTGATTTCAATGGTCTTGAGTTTGTCCCAGGACACAGGAGCCCTCCACAATTAAGAGCAGGGGACAATATTTTGTTTCCCTACTTTGCTTCCAGACAGCATTTTGGAGAGGCGGCTTCTGCTGCCAGCCTCGGGCGAGAGCAGGCTATGAAAAATCAAGTCACAGAACAGGCTCAACTGAAATACAGTCACAAGAACGTTTCTCTGCCTCGCAGTTATCTCCCATCCACTGCTCCAAACAGCAAGGAAACCTGTCAGCTCTGAACTCTGTACCACACACTGTCCCTTTGATTCCACAACACTCTCCTTCATGTTTGCACCCTTCAGATATTTTTAAGCTTTTTTTTTTTTTTTTTTCTCCACGCACAGAAGGACACGTTGTCATCTCATAGCCTCGTTTAGCAATTTGAGGCTTCCCACATAAATCAGTTTTTTCCAAACGTCTGATCATTTAGTGATCAGAAGGCAGAAGGGGTGGTCTGCTCGCTCTTCTTTTAGCTTCCTCCCAGTTTTCGTTCCCCGGTCACGTTGTGGCTGGACCAAGCACATGGTTTGTTTTGAGGACAGATCAGAACCATTTAGGGAAGGGCTGTTTCCTTCCTACAGCATAATTTGCCTCTGCAGAGGCAGATGATTTTATTTGCAGCAATATACTATTTCCAACTGATCTCTAATTTATCATCTACTGGCAACCTCAAGGACCTTTTCTGCTCCCTGCATGGCACTGGCTGAAAATAATTTGTCAAAACTGCTAATTTCTGCTATAGTTATGGGGGGCGGGTATTCCCTGAAACATTTACAGTTTCAGTTGAATTATTTTTTGGTGGAGAGGGCTTAGTTTTTTATTATTTCTAGAAAAAAAAAAATCTCCCCAGGGAAATAAAGTTTTAATCTGCTTCACCTTGATGCCTTCCAAATCTTTTCCTTGTGTAGGCCATCTCAGCGATTTTGGACACTGTTCTTGTACATACAAAGAGCTGGCAGGTTTTACAGCAAGTAAATATCAAATTACATTAACTGATTTGTAGGTAAAGTCTGGTACAACTAGACAGACAGTTAAGCACTATAGCTTTTTGATAAATAATTATTCCCATAAGATTTCACTCCCTGTACTGGTCATGTTTTCCAAATCAAATCCTTGATCCTTCCTCAAAAAAATCTACCAGAATCTCCTTTCTATCCCTCCAGACACCTTAAAACAGACCCTCCCAAAATATCAAATAGAAATGCATTCAACTTATTACTCTGGAAGTACAAACTGGGGCCAAATCCAACAACGTATTGAAGTGGTAACCTCCTTCCAGAAAACATTTGGCTTTCACTATGAGCCAAGTAGTCCCATGTTAACCATTTCTGGGTGTTCCTTAGCAAAAGAAATCTCATTTTGCCATAGCTGTTTCCCCCAGTCTCACCCCTTGCCCTCAACTCCTGCAGTTGGCAAACACCAGTTTGCTGTTGACATGAAGGTGGGAGCTTGGGCTCTTGGAAGCAGCAAGACAACTACCCAAGGCCTGACAAGATCTCCCTCTTTCACCATCCCTGACCTCTGGCCCTTCCCAACACAAAAAGCAGCTCATAGGGCAGAGGCCTCACAACCAGGGCCTGACCATGGCTTAGTGCTCCGCTCTCCATCAGATGTTAAGCCCGTCTCTGTACATGACAGCTCCCGTCTCTGTGAAACGCAATCCTGTCTCTTTTTGGACTCTGTGGGTTACAGAGGGTGGTGTGTAACCATAGAAACGATGTTGTAAACCAGCATGGGAGTTGACGTGTAATAAAGTGCTACCACCGTGCAACACCTGAACAGAGCCTTTCTGGAAGAATAATTATGGATGCGCTTCTAAGGTTTAAGCACTGCTGTCCTGTGCCGAAAGTCAAGTGGGGTCTAGAGGACAAGGCTTAGCTTGTGAAGGCAGGTACCACTGAAAATCCTTAAGTTAAGGCCTGGAAATCCACCAAATTTATACATTTGCCAGCAAATGCAAGTCCCAGGGAGACTGGTCAGGATTTTCTAGAGGAAATCCTGGAACTTCTTGTCTTGTTTCAAAGACTAAACCATGGAGGGAGGAAGCCCTTCTAATTGCACAAAAGTTCTTAAACACCAATAAATATCTGCAAGTAACTTGCAATAATCAGCAGGAACAGATCCACACATCAAGATCATCAAAACATCAAGTTGCTTTCAACTAGACATTGACTACCAACAGTGCTCAAACAGGGAGCTAAACCAAGGATGCTCACTAGTATTAACACTAAGCTCCCTAATTGTTTCTTTCAAGAAATTCCCATAAATCTCTGTAGACCTATGGGAGTGCAGAGGATACGACTAATCAAAGCTGTGGCTTCAAGAGGAGAGGAAGAGCAGATGCTCTTCTTCCACCTTCATTATTCATCTGTTTTGGGAACAATCACCATCTGGACCTGAAATTTCAGGCCAGCATTACTCTTCTCCTGCCATATCCTCATCTTCAGCAATAGGAAGCAGTGCTGCAAGTGCAGCACAGTCCCACACTGGTACTATTTTCTGTCTGTGAACTGTCCTATACATGGTAAATGATAATAAATCATGCTCAGAGCATGCTGATCAATTCTGTGTGAGCAGAATGTCAGTCTCCAGGGCCAAAATCCAGCACTTAAATAAGGTTTCCATGCTCTACATGCTCTGCTGTAACAAAGCAAACAAACAAACAAATAAAAACAACAACAACAACAAAGATTTCTGCACCGCAGGCAGGTCATTTAGCCTCCTGTATAAGAGGAAATGTCAAAAAAATACACATGAGGGCGACAGAAAATGTCCCCACACCCTGTTCTCTAAGGGAGCTTTCCAACACCTCAACATTCCCCCTATAGTCCTTTTAATAATTAATGGAAAATAGAGCCCATTGGGAAAATTGTCACTGGGTAATTAATAAAAAATGAAAATGAGGCAGCAAGAAGAAATACCAGAAATGTTGCAGAAAGCCTGCAAATTGAAAGAGGCGGACTTACAGTCGTGATTTCCTTCCAGTTCTCAGAGGGAATGTAATGCACACTCCACGTTCATCAACAGCTCACGCAGGACTCCCTGCTTCTCCCATTCACACGTCAGGAACAGGAGACATTGTGATGGAAATGTTTGCACCTTGCCACATTTCTCAATGGTCCTGCTCGCATGCACTTGCTTGCACAGATAAGCTATGAATGAGGAAAGTCCAGACCCCTGTGTGGACGTATTATTGGGCAATCACTTGAAAATAAAGGTTGTCTTTTCCCACCTGTAGGTTCAATCTGCTTACCTATTTGATAGGAGGGGTCTATTAAAACCCAGAAACAATGAACAATGTCTTTTTTCTTTTTTTTTGTGATCAAAGTTGTGACAAAAAGTCCTTTTGCATCAGCATTTCCAGAATGCCCCTGCAAAGCGTGAATGCTCCTGTTCTCCATGGTATGCTCAAACACATTCATCTTGCTGCTCCTGAAAGACATTGAATAAGAGTTAAAAATAAAACAAAAGAAAACAAAGAATAATTAAAAAAAAAATAGAAAACTCCTAAGCTTAAAACTTATAGCCTCTTGGGAGAGGTGATTGAGAAGCCATTGCTTGCTGGAAATGCCCGACCTTCCAGCACTATCTCAGCCTACAGTTTGCCAACACGAGCCCGTGAGTTTTCACAGCTTCAGGGGGATCCAGAGAGCAAAGAAGGTAAAGATGGATGGCCTTAGGATTAAGCCAGAAGACAGGGATTCGGCAGCTCTGGCATCACTTCTGGACCTCCTGCTTTGGCTTTGGGCACAACAATTAACCTCCCTGTGCCTCTGCTTGCCATCTGTAAACTGGAGATAAGAGGCTTCCCTGCAGCACAGGACTGTTTGAAGGACTTGCAGCTTTGACAGATGCTCTCATCCAAAGCCAACAGGAGTCATGAGATTTCAGTGACAGGAGAGCAATGGAGTGGAGAAGACCTACTGCTATTCGGGGTCATGTAGCTTTGTAAAAAGCTCAATAGGTATCTGTTAAGCTTTCCTTGCCCCTGTCTGTCTTCCTAGGCCTACACTAACTCTCGATTGAGACCCTCAGTACACAGCTGTGAATCCACCAGGTACTTCCTAACGTTCTCCCGCATTCACCAGGTGCTCAACCCCCTGGGGTCAGAGTGGATTTTGCCACTAAGAGAAGAGCAAACAGGCCACAGAGAAGCAGACCCTGCCTGCTCACATGAGTGGAGAGGTGCCTCAGGTCCCCGCTTGGGTTCTTCGCTCTCCAAGGCACAGGAATAAATGTCCTCTCCTGGAGGGACGTTCTGGACTTCCCAGCAGTATGAGAGATGGGCTTGGCTCTCCCAGGCCAGGCCTAGCCTGTCTCCCACTCCCACACCACAGGATCCCTCTGCACGCTTCACAGCATCCAGGATAAGGGAACAAGATTGCCATCACCTACTTCTTGTTTTCCCAAATAGCAAAAAAGCAAGGCATTCCTTTGCCTACAGGGGGAACACTCTATTTCCCCCACCTGCTTTATAAGGCAAGTTAAAGCATCTAATCCCAACCTTGCCACACTCTGCCTAACCCATCTCTGCAAGACTCAGGAGAAGGATTTCTCTCTCTCTCTTTTTTTTTTTTTTTCTTTTTTTTTCTGTATTAAAATCCCACAGTGTTATTAAAAGGAATTGTTCAATTCCGTTAATTGGCTCAGGAGATAAATTCTTCCCTCAGCCCGGGGGTCATGGCCATCAGCAGCTATTTATTAGCTGCATTGATTGAGACGAACAGCCTTTAAATGGAAATAAATTGAATTCTATGGCAAAGAGGATTCCATACAGGCTATTAATGTTAGACGGGGAGGCTTAGCAATATCATTTTTTTTTATTTATTTGTCCCCTCCTCATCTTCCAACCATTCTTAAGCTCCTAGGCACCTCACCTCTCCCAGGCAGCCCCCCTTTCCCACAGTGGTGACTTCCTCATTCACCAGGCAAGAGCACATAGAGGCACTGAGGAAGACTCCAGATCAGGTCACTGGGGCTTAGCAGAGGAAGGAGGGGTGATGGGGAGCAATACAAGATGTCCACAAGCTGCATGACAGAAATAAGAGGAGACCAACACTCTCCCACTACTTTGAGGGCTTTTTTTTTTGTCTTATTTTTGCCTTCATCACTGCCCAGGGCTTGTCTTCGCCATCCCCTGTTGGCTCCAGAACACATTTCATGGTGCTCGCCTTCATTCCAGAGTCTAATTGCTTGAGATTGTTACTTGTAAGGTTGTTAATTTATTAAAACCAGATCTCCTGTATTCCTCCGGAGCCCAGTAGAATCATTGCCTTCTATTAAAGGCACTGGTGCATGCCCACTTGTCTTGTTTCTCTGGTCCTCTCTGTAATTGCAGCCCTCTGCTAAGCTGGAAAACTCCCCCACTCGTGGGCATCCTCTTCGGAGTGGCTATGCAGAGGAACACGTACAGCAGCAACACTTGCTCAGGGTACAGACAGACACAACTTCTCTGAAGTCCAGAGAGGGACGCATGATATTGCATTAGAGACACAGAGAGCCTCCAAGCTATTCTGCTTGTGTTTCCCCCAATGGGACAAAAAGTGAAGTCAGGAGCTTCTGGCAACAGGCAGTTGCTGGAGGCATCACACAGACCAGACCTTGCCAAAATGCAGTGACGGATCCCCACAGCACCCAATGGAGCCAACACCGCAAACTCTTAAAGCGCTGTCCTCACCCAGTTAAGTCAGCAAAGTCTTGCTGGGTTGCAACATGGCCATTTCTCACAGAATCAGACACGTTCCTCATACCCACAAAGCTAGACAGTGGACAGGTTGCTCCAGGACAGGAGGTATAGGAGAACCAGAAACTCCCTAGTTCCTCCCAACCATCAGCTCTCCAAGCAGCCCCTCCATCTCAACAGGGATGCTCAACTCCCTCTGTCACATCCAGACTCTGTTCTACCTTCGAGGGGTTTCCTCAGCAGCCCCAGGCACATGTTTCATCCTGCAAAGCTGCTCAGCAGCATCTAAAATCCTACACCCCACCGCCTGCCATGCTGCGATTATATGAAGCGATGTTTCGAGTCCTCTAGATGACACTTCATCAAAATCATGGCACAAGCTGGACATTCCACTCTGGTTTTACTAATGACAAACAGCTTGATCTCTTTGGGCTGATGTAGTCCATTTAGCTTGTTTCCAGCAGCTTGTGTTTGGCCGCTGTTGATGTCTTCCTCAGGGCAGAGCCTGCATCTGGTTTTCAAACTCATAAAGAGAAGGGATGGATGGAACAGGCAATCACAAAAGTAAAGAAAAAAATACAGTATGCTTGGACTAGTGCTGATTAACCATGCCTGATCCTATCAGACGGTGTCCGAGATCCTGCCATCACCAGAGGTAGAAACATCTCAAAGCATTGCAGATTCTGGGGGTCAGAAACCCACACAGCACCCCGTGCAACAGTACAGTCCATGTTCAAAGTACACAGGAGGTTTAACAAACTTGGTCAAAAGCTTCATCAAAATCTGCTTTGTATCCTTACCTAGATTTGGCTCTGAGTCACACTGATGTAGAAGCCCAAGAAGAAACATGAGAGAAAACGACCACCAAACACCGGGATTAGGCAAAGGATCCAGAAGAGCTTGACTTACAAGGCTTCTTTATGAGGTTCCCAAAAGCCCAGGCTCGTTATCAGATGGGTTCAGGAGTCCAAGTCCTCCAGAAGTCCAGCCTGTGGTCCAAAGGCCACCAGTGCACTGGGGCACCCAGGCAGCCCACGACAGTGCCAAGCATGACCAACCTGCTGGCAGACACAGGCACCAGCTCCCGCCTGCCAACAGGCAATTAGAACAGTAGCACCACAACAGTAAAACAATAACATGTTGTTTACCTCCTAAATACTTAGCTCATTTTATCACTCTGCCTCCAAGTGCTAGATAATAATGGGAATCAAGACAGGCTGTAGGTTTTTTGTATCCAAAACAGTGTGGGTGCAACTGTGATTTTAAAGGAGTTGTGAATTGCTGCTCCAGACTCGCAATCCGGGAGGCCGTGTGGCTGGAGATGGTGATGGCAGCTCCAGGGGAGATTTGGTTTAGGGATTTCTCTAGGATCCAGAGCTGGGGCAAGCTAGACTGGCTCCTTGGATGCCAGTGGACTTGCTCTAACCTAACCCAATGAAGTCCTGGTTCCCGATTCCCAAAATGACCTGTGTAATTCTAGGACTGGTTTGCTTTCAGCTAAGTTCTTGATTTATTCTGAACACAAATATTCCATGATCTAATCTGAGATCTACAGGTAGGTGCACAGAGCAAAAATATTACAATTGTAAAGACCCCAAAAACCCATTTCATTTAGATTAAATAAGGCAGTTATTGTGCTTTAATATAAAAATTGATTATTATAAGTGTGTTTATTGAGCTTTAGCAGCTTAGATTTGTATCTATTTCATCACTGTTAATCTTTGATAAATATGCTTTTAATAATCTCTAGGTATTTATTGAACATAAAACTGTCTTGTGAAATTGAGAGTAAGAGTGTTAAAAATACTTATTGTACACTACTTCAATATGAATTCATTATTAAAAAGCCTTTTACTGAGGTTTACTTTTAACCGCAGAATAACAGATGTCTATGCTGCATAGCTAATCTATAATAAATATATTTTTAATAAACTATTGATATTTAACCTGCGATAATGATCTTAATAAATATGATGCATTGAAATGGCTACTGGACAAGCTGCTCTTTTTAGCTCTGTCACACGCTTGGAGATGAGGCTTGGGAGAGGAAAGGTGAGAAGGAAAGCGAGGTCTGGTGAAGAGCAGTTTACTCACCAGTACAGCACAGCTCTAACCTCCTCTGGCCAGTGGCCTTATTGCTATTTCAGGCCCCAAATCCGCAGCCCTGCATTTGCACGTGGCTCATTGCTGTTGGATCTCCGTCCCGAGGGAAATTAGCCTTTGATCCCGGGTGTCCGTAGGAGCAGCCGGGGCTGCGGAGCCTGGGATGCACAGGCTGTTAACCAGACGATGCTCTGTGTACCCAACAGCTCTGCAAAGCGCATAAACAGCCCCAAAGGACCAGAAGTAGCCCGGAATCCACACCCCCAGGGTGGGGAAAACACAGGCTTTGTGAGAATATGGATCAATAAAGAGGCTCAAATGAGGCGGTTTTGGCTTTGAGCTCAGCAGAGGCCACCAAATGCCTTTGACACACACATTAGACAGGAGTCTGACTCCAAGCCACCAAAGGTAAAAGGCTGGACCTGCAGAGATGCTCACACCCCCCTGGGATACCGTCCAAGATGTATTTGTCATTCTTTGCATCATTTAATGACTAAGGGTAGCTGCAACAAGCCAGCTTCAGTGGATCCGCACAGGTTTTCACTCTTGCTATTAATCAAATGGTAGAGGAACCAAATAATTCCTCTGAGGCCTCTCCTCTGGGCCCTGCCCCAGTTGTTGTATGCCCAGTGCCACAGGCCCTGCAATCCTTCCTGCAGGCCACAGCCTGACTCCTGTATATCACCAAGAGCCAAAGATCTTAACGTGCAACTTCTAATTGAGCTGTATCATCTGCCACAAACATGAAATTAATGGTTCTACATCATAATCATAAATTCATACATAACCCCACGCACCAGCAAATAACTCTTTCCAGCGACACTACAATGGTAAGCTGATTTGCAAGGAGCGCACGCTACCCAGGAATCCTAATTAACTAAATTAACACCATCACTTCAAATCATGTCCCAGCAGTAGGACATTTCCGACTGGCCTCGGGCTGGAGCAGAGCAGCCAAATCCAAACCCGACTGCATCTCCATGGGTCCTGCAGGCGAGTCCTTTACTGAGGGGATATCTGGTGACTGCTCTGGGCCTCCTGTGTGTGTGGGCACATGTGAATACTTGAACTGAAATCCTGCAAGCATTTGTGTGCACATACTCACCATACACTATAGCGCAGCACCTCTCCATAGAGCACAAGACCAGCTTGCAGTTTCTCAAGAGCTTCCCCGATTTAACCTGCGACATCAGGAGCCTCCCTTTACCGGATTGTGCACGCTCGAAGTCAGCTCCTTTTTATTTCTGGCATTGCAAAAGCCTAGTACTGCAGTTCCTAGCTCCTGAAGCTAAAGGGTGCCTTGGATGAGGCCCAGAGACAGATCTGGAGTCACAGAGCAGCAACAAAGCTGGCTGGAAGAGCTAGCATGGACTAATTCAGTCTCCATGAACACAGTGTTAAGGCTATCCTTTTATTACATGTTCATTTGTTTATCAGTCCTTGCTCTTTTTTTTTTTTTTTTTTTTTTTTTCTAATTGCCTTGCTAAACACAGGGCTCTACTTCAGAATCACATGAGCTTGAAGCCCACCATGATTTCAACACTCCCTGCTTGAAGGAACCAGAGCCGTAGTAGCCCATGCACCGGTGGGATCTGCTCACTCCATAGCCAGCCTGGATGCCAAGGTGTCTCGGTGCCACCAGGGCCCTCTGAGCGCACTGGCAGCCCTGCTGCGTCCGTGAGAAAAACAAGGCTCCTACCAGAAGTGGGGTTCGAACCCACGCGGGCATGTGCCCATTGGATCTTAAGTCCAACGCCTTTACCACTCGGCCATCCTGGTGGGCTGCCTGCTCCTTCCAGGTGGGCTGCTTCCCACCACAACTTGTCCAGCCCTCAGGGGACCCACCTAGGGACACCGGCCAAGCTCCGGCCCTGCAGCCACCACACCAGACCCTTGTGCAAAGATCACAAATCTCTTGATACCTCCAGGGCCTCCGGCGCTGCAGCAGAACCACTGCAGTGGCTTGTCCGGACTCTGCTGGGTGCCCTCCAGCAAAGGGAGCTGCCCGGAGAGATCTTCAATTCTCACTCGGACGAGCCAAACTGCGCTTTAGGTCTTGCTCCTCACCCACCCGGACTGCATTTGATCTGCATCACCTGGCATGGCTCATGGAGAAAGTCTAGGATAGGGAATCTTCTTTTTTCCTCCCCTCTGCCCCAGAAGAAAAGAAGAAAAAGAAGAAAAAAAAAGAAAAAAACACACACTTCTCTGGAATTGCATGGGATTCAAACTCACAACCTCAAAACACTTTTATATGATAGGCCTTTAGCCCTTTAGCCACAGGAACCTGATGCTTTTTATCTCTGCTTTCAGACAGCGCGGCCCTTCCCAGGCCAGCAGCACCTCATGCAGGGCTGCTGTTACTTTGGGGGGACCCTGCAGCCTATTCAGGTCTTGCCCTTGCCTCCACAGATACCACAGAGCCATGGAAAGCAGGGAAGAGAGACCCCCCCAGACATCAATCACACCGGGAGACGCTGCAGTTCCTCAGCTTAGCAGAGCACGGGGCTCATCTATTCACAAGCAATAAATCCTGCGAGCAGCAAACGTCACCTCTTCACACACCGAGAGGGGAACAGGTACTTGCCTTGTTTCCCTTTGCCCTTCCCATTCCAGGCGCAGCAGCCCGCTGTGTGCAGAGATGCTGCTGAGCATCCCCAGATGCCTCCAGATGCAGCCTCCACATTAATATCCCATGAAATCGTGCTAGCAACAGGTGTCCTGGTAGCCAGCGCCAGAGAAACCTGCTCGTAACGAAAGACTTCAAAGCGCTAATGAGCTTGCAAAGCTCTCCTCTTCGTTTACAGAGCTTGACTTTGCACACTTGGCATTAAGACAGGGGTCACTCATCAGGCAAAGAGAATGCATGCGTATGTCAGCAAATCTAACATATTTGTCATCCTCTACGAAGCAAAATTAATCATGCCCTCTCCAGAGCAAAGCCTTTACGCCACGTCGGATTCTCACAGTGTGGAGAGAAGGGAGCAGCTCTCAAGGACGACCATGACCCACAGTGCTCAGATCTCTGTAGTGCCCATTGCACCCAGCTTTGAAGTCAACATCCTGTCTTGACCTTTCGGGTCCAAGCTGAAGTGCCACCTGAATCAGGATTCTGAGCAGGCAGCTTGAGGCCTGAATAAATTGCTGGGGTCTCTCCTCTAGAGAAAGTTTAAAGCATGCTAGGAAGAACTGCAATGGATATGAGAGAGAAAATTGCAGCTGATATTTGCTGCCCTGTGTCCGTTCTGGGACCTCCCGAGTGCCTGCAAGGGAGGCAATTCTGGCCCCAAACAGCAAGAAATGCATGATGCATCTGCTCCTGTCATCACAGACCTTCGCCTCCCTTTTCCAAACCTCTCCAGCTCCCTGTTAACCTCTGTGTTGAAACAGCCTCCAGTGCCCAGCCAACAGCCCAGCTGCTCACCTGATTTACAAGCTGTCATCCCTCCCTGCTTGGAGGTGGTGGCAGCGAGGTGGGACACACTTCTAACACAGACTATAATCTCTAGGATGACTAGTTTAGTTGGTCCAAGACCAGCTAAGACCAACCAAGACCAATCCATGTCCAGCTTGCCTCTGTTGGGGAATGCAACACCAGCTGAATTGTCTGTAGTTAATTCATGCATCTCCCATGCAAATCCCAAAGCAGGCCAGCTATGCTTTACTTGCAATATCCATGTGAAATGACAGCTTGAAGGTGACATGGCTGCAGGCTCTCGGAACACATGTTCTGTAAGCAGAAGACATTAATAACATCCAGAAGTCAGAAAAAAATGTCATCTTTAGCTTTGGAAACACATTGGCAATGCGAACTGGAAAGCAGTTCATCCTCTCACCTACTCTCTCCCAGAAATAGATCTCCTAGCACTCTGTGTCTATTCAGTAGATCTGTGTTTAATTTAAACAGCCACTGGAGGCAACCGTCATCCCACATGTTATTCTTGCAGCAGGAGAGGGTCTGATTAGTAGTTAAGAAAAAAAAAAAATCCAAAGTCTCATAATCACAAGCAAGGCAGAGTAGAAATGGCAGTTTGAAAGATTTCAGGCCAGAGCCTCTCTGCTTTATTGGTATTGGGGTTAAAATAATCTTCTCTGACACATTGTTGTAGAAACTGGTTGACAGAAAGAAACAGAACAGGGATCTACTCTTAGACCCATCCCCTAGGACGAAAGCAATTCAGCATGCAGGTTATAATCATCAGGAGCACAGAGCAACTCAGGAGTTTGGCAGAGGAGAGCCCTACCAGGGTCGTCTTAGATTAAGTGACAGATGACAGCTGGGCTTTGCCTTGCCTAGCAAGCTTGCAGGTGAAAAATTATTTCTGCTTATACCAACAGGGCTCCTGCGTTGAGTTCATACACCACTTAATGAGAAATATTTTGAGATTTGCTTATTTTTTTAACTACACTATAGTTATCCCACCCATAACTTTAAACCTTTACTACATATTCACAGCAGCTAGAGTTTACTCATACAAAGAAGAGCTGAACAGGACAGTATTGCTATTCAAGAGGTCCTCTGCTGCTTTCAGAATAAATAAGCAGTTGGCAAGCGCACAATTTCATTCGCTTCTTTCTTATTTTTCCTACCTCTTTAAAGGCAGTTCAGGGAACCAGGCCAACCTCACTTTGTATTCAGAGGGCTTCCTTTACAGAATGGCTAGAAAATATATGTTGTAATCCTGTATGTGAAAGTTTACACTCTGCAGAACCTGACACGATGTCCCACTGCTTGTTGGCTCAAGTCATCCCCTGCAGAACTAAAAACCTTATGGTGCTCTGTGGCTCAAGAGGAAGGGTTTTCCACGAAGCTTGCAAATCCTGGTACTTGGCCAAAAAACCAAAGACCTCTTACTGTGGGCACACAGACTGGATTAAAAACCGGTGGAGTTGGGCAATTACACGAGGTTATTTATCCCAGAGGGAAAATATATCGTCTTTGTTGAATAAGATCTTTCAAAATCAACAACAAAAAGGCTCCAGAAAACTGAAAGCAATGCATCTAGCAGAGCTGAGGCAGTAAGTCATACCAAACAACGCATTTGTCTAGATCCTCCTGCTCAGAATTGATCTCTCAGCTGTTTACTGTAATTTTCCACAAGTTACTGCTTTTCTAAATCATTCACCCAGCATTTTCCACAAACAATTGCTGATCAGTAGACATTTCCTCAAACAATTAAACTTAAGGATTCAAATTACCTGGGCTACACATGATTGTTTCTGCTTTGGCACTGAAATGGTTCAGAATGACATGCCTGCAGTTTCGTGTTTTATGGTCACCTCTTGGCCATACTTGTTCATTCCCAGAGATCTTCTCGAGAGAATGCACGTGCAAATTATGAAGGTTTTACCTATCTTTAGCACGTATTAGATTGGTAAAAGATACTACGATGGGTACAGCTCTCAGTCGTTGTTCCATGTCCTCCTTCCAAGTGCCATCACATGCAAACACGGAGAGTGAATCAAGGCTTAAACAGAAATGAAAGCTCAACAACATGCCTAGGTTTGCAGCTCCCAGCTACAGATGCCTCAGATCCTAAGTGCCTAAATCATTAGACAGACATTGATTAGAAGAAATCAATTAGACATTCAGTTCTCCTACCCTTGTTTAACTCAGCCAGCCAGAGTTCTTTGCAATCATTGCAGGAGAGAAATATTCAAAGACGGCTTCATCCTACCCAGGACATCTAGAGAGGGGTGGAACGCACGGCTTTTTGGCAGTAAACAGAAGGAATAGCATCCTTCTGTTTAGCTTAGATTAGACCCCTAGGTATCGGAGAACTAATGCCAAGGGAGATGGAATCTGCCTACAGGAAAGGCTCTTACAGTAAGCGGAGCTGGGCACTAAAGAGATGGCTTCTGGAGTGAAACAACCAACATGAGAGACTTTTAGGAAGTCAGACAGAAATGTGATTTATTGTGATTTAACAGAGGTTATCTCCACCAGAGCCCCTTCCAGCCCCAGCCTCCATAACAAAACTTCAGCATATCCTGGTGACCCATTTTCTGCACATCAGGCTCTAATAAAGGCAATCCAAAGTCACATAGGAAAGCCTATATGTTGTGTAATTTCGTCTGTCTTTTCACATGCCTGGAGTTAGCAATAGGAAAGGAAGCCTCACCATAAAACACCATCCTGTAGGGGTCATAACTTAAGATAACACTGCAGTACCTGACTCTCAGAAGGAACTCAAGATAGAAATGAGGCAATTGAATTATCATACGGACAGATATCAGCAGAGAGCCAGAAGTTTTGCATGTGCCAAAGTAGTTTCTTGTAGATATACACATAGCTTGGACAAAAATGAATGGCAAAACCTTTTGTTTCACCTGCGGCATCAGCAGTGCCCACTACAGCTTGTTATCTCCATGGGGTAGTGTGCAAGCAACATATCACATCCTCGATGTCAAGGTGCATCTGCATGAATTCCTAAAAATGACATGTGTTCTTTAGCCCAGAGCTTGGCTCCAGGCTAAGAGCTAAATTTGATGTTCTCTGCAGCTAAAAACTTCAGAAACCATTCTGGGTTAATTAGGAAAAGGAAATTCGGGCTGCACAATCAGCAAGAGAAGATTGGCTTGGGGAATGCTATGAAAATCAGTGTTTTGTGGAAGCAGAGAGAAAGAAAGAACAGACTCATTTCTAAAAGAGCTGCACCTAAGAACTTCAGAAAAGTACAGAACTTTACTGACATATATGAAAAGATTGCCTAAAAGCAGAACATCTCCTCTGGCTCACCACATCCTCTCCCAGAGGCATCACATCATTCCTGCTGCTCACACAACAGCGTCTGTCTCCTCTTAATAGTTCTATTTTTAGACTCCTCATATCTCATTCTCTCTTTTCTTTATGTAAGGTGCTTGGAAAGGGTGCAGTGTCAAATAATAATTACATCAGAGAAAATTTAGAATCCACAGCATTGAAATATATATATATATATAAATATATATATATTTACTCTCTCTTGACAAGTGAGTAGATGTAGGAAGTGAGGGGATGCAGCCGTATCAAGTTGCACCTACCTGGCAATGTTGGAGCATCTCTCGTGGACTGGGAGCACCCTCCTTCAGGAGGAGGCAGCAATCATCCACACATCCTTGGAATTAGCACGGCCTGAGATCTAGTCACACATTCACACAGCTCCCTTATGTGTCTCTTGCCATGAGCAACCACTGACTCAAACTAAAATGCAGTTTTGCCTTCCTCTGGTGCTCCTCCCCTAGATAAACTCGCATACCATTTTGCTAACATTAGTCCACTTAGAGCAAAAGCTCTAGTAGAAAAGAGATCTATTTGCTTCCCTCAGTCCTTCATTTTGGAGTATGAGGGTACCTATCCAAACCAAACTTGCAACGTCTTTATAAGTTACCCCCTTGGGCTGTGCTGCAATAACCGACCATTATCTGCTGGCACTTAAATCATGGTAATGTTGCAGCTAAGACCAACACAACAGCGAATCTTGGAATACTTCTAGGTTTTACCATTGCCACATCTTTAAAGGTAACCACTAGAGCTAGTCTACAAGCAACTAGTTTGTACTTTCCAACAGATAATCAGGGAAGGAGTAGATTGATCCTCTGCTCATGGTATCCTGCAGAAATCAGTGATTACTGAGGCTACAATGGGTGACTAAACACTTACCAAAGACCAGGAAAACATTTTCTCCTTAAAA
>JAVCKT010014769.1:0-15401 GCA_032273925.1 Rhynchotus rufescens
ACACATCTCAGCAACCTCTGGCAGGAGCAAGCAGAGCAGGAGGGCAGGAGACAAGTGAGATGCACGCACAGCACAACCACACGTAATAAAACTTGGAAGTGTGGCAGCCTTTGATACCAACTGCTAAGAAAATAGTCCTCAAGTCCACTCATCTGCAGAGAAGGCAGAAAGAATTAACGGTTCTTGGGGAAAGCCAAGGAGCACATGCTCAGACCAAGGAGACCCAGTCATTGCATGCCAGGCATTATCAGACATGTTGCAGTCATGTTTCCCTTTGGTGGAAGTGACACGGTGATGAGAGGGCAATGCTAAAATACCATCTAAGGAGAATCAGCGCTATCCAACCTGCAGGACCCCGAGGGATCAAATGAGAACCACTTGCTATTTTTATGGTAACACGCATTCTTGAAAGCCCAGGACTGTTTTCCAGGCATAGACACAAATACCTATAAAACCAGTCATCTTAACCAAAGAATTTTTGATATTTACATAAAGGGGATTTTAAAGCCTTGATACCAGCACCTTCAACTACTGTTTACAGACATACCTTACTAGAGTGTGTTTCATTGAGCTTGTTTCAATTCAACCAAAAACAGTAATCAAAATACCTTAGGCCAAAGCTGCTTCCATTACTCCTTTAACATCTAATGCCAGTTTGGAGTCACATGCCCTGTATGCACTCAACAAACAACAATTTGTGTTGCTTACTGATGTGCAGAAATGTAATCAATTTACACTGCGGTGTTAGTGTGCTTCTTAGAGTGATGGTATAAATCACACCCACTGCTTCAGGGGTCTTGTTGCATTTCTGTACCTGCTGCTGTAGGAAGATGCAGAATTTACTAGACAAAGCGCAGCTGAAACACAGAACAAGGAGGCACACGAGATACAGAGGTTGCCTCTTCTTCTCTAATGCTCCCAAAGAAGTCATCCAATGGACAAAGAGAAAAGAAAAATAATTAATAAAATTAAATAAAACGCAAAATAGGTCAGCTCATGTTTTTTTTTTTCCATAGCCAGCCAGAGATATCAGCACCTACTGATCCAAATAGTGACCTTCAAAACGAGGAAGACGAACTGCACGGCATCATCTCCAAAGAAATGGGTCTGAAAGGTATTTAGAGGGTTACTCTTTACGCCCTGCACACTCCCATGCCAAGAGAGCCTTGCCGAGCAGCTGCCGAAAAGCAACCGATCTCCACGGTTCTGACAGTGGGAACATGAAGGATTTCCCCCCGAGGTGAGATTACACGAAGGCAGCGCAAGGAAAACCGCATCTGACTGCGGTGCAAAAGCCCGGCTTCAGCACTAAACCGCCTCCCTGCAGAACCCTCCACACCTCAACACCATTACCCCCAGAAAGATAAAACCCAAACTCTCTTCTACACGCATATATCACAGTGCAGTTCAGGAAAAGGGTTAGGTTTAGAAGTTCCTTCTCCTTCTGGAGTAACCGCCACGTATTTATCAAAGTAGACACCGTGTCATTTTAAGGCTCTGACAGATTTATACAGATGTTAAGACACAGGACTTCGATTTACTTCAGAGTCTTAGCCTGGAATATTGCTTACTTGCTAAGAACAGAAACATCAATAAAAACTAAACATCAGGAAGAAGGAAAAAAAAAAAAAAAGCTTGCCTGCTGAAGTCTTCAAACTCACGCTTATATAATAGATTAAAGTTTTCACACAACTTCAGATAGGAACAGACAGCTTTCCTCCCCCATCACAAAAGGTCAGCTTAGAGCTTTCCACATACTATTATGTTTCGTTCTTTCAAAGATGAGGAGAAAATAGTCTGAGATGGAAGAAAAAACACGCTCCAAATTACTGCTTACCCTGCTGTGCTGCATGCAAGTGAAGGAACAACTGCATGTAAATCTACTCTGTTCAGGAATTACACAGATTTAGAAGATTATGCCCTCGCTTTAGTCTTCTACATATTCTGTACTTTTGAAAGACAGAGAATTTGGGTGCAGAGAATTATTTCCTAGGCATCCTCTCCCACAACACTTTCAATTTTAACATCTCTTCCCGTCTGCACCTCTCCTGCCCCATTTAATTGTACGCCAAATTGGAAAAATATGAAAGGCTCCAGTCCCTGGGAACCCAACCCCTCCGCAGCGTCGCACTGCCCCTTGCCAGGTTCATTATCTGCTATCTCACACAGTGAGAAAAATGCACTCTTTTACGGAAAGGAAGTCTGGTTTTGTACACTCGTGTTGTAATATTCTACTAAGCACAAGAAAAAAATAATCTCTAACCCCCATTACTAAAACTTTATTTGCTTTTACACCACATAAGAGCCTTGCTCTCCTCCTAGCATCTGGTCTATCTGCTAATGAAGCCAATGGCAGCAACGGGGCCAAATTCAAGTGCCATTAATGAAAAGTGATATTTAAGTATATCTTTTCTCACTATAGCTAAAAGGCAGACATTCATGGAAAGCACGTAATACTGATTTAGGTTGTTTCAGCTTTATATAAATCACAGGCACAAAAATAAGAAGACAAACAGCTTTAAACCAAACAACTTGAATGTCTCTGCTTCTTGCTAGAATTATTTGAGAGAGACCTAGGTTGTGAATAACTATGGAGGAAAAAAAGGATTAATTAGCAGAGAGTGGACTTCAGGGATGCTACCTGATAACATAGTCACTCTTTTTGGAACCTGGTCAACTGAATCAGACTGTCACAATTCTACTGGAAAAAGTGCTGCTCAAAAGTTCTGCTTATGCAGAACCCTTAAATTTTACCAAGTTACTACACACATCACTGGGGAGACTGTTTGTTATCTCCTCACACTCTCTTTTCTTTAAGCCACAACCACATCTACTTGAAGAGCATAAGGGTTTCTAGCTATTGCAACGAGAACTACCCTTCTAAAACAAGGACCTCAAGAACTTCTTCCATAAATAAAGATTAATGTTCAATAGGGTAACATAACAAAGAATACTCCCAGAGTGGTTTTAAGTGTGTGTGTGTGCATGCCTGTGAGTGCCATTCAGGGGGCCTCATCAGCATAACTAAAATTTTAATTCAAAGATGATAAAACAAGAACAAAAATTTTTAAAAGGAAGAAAATTTTGATCTTTAGCATTTTTTAGAGGAAAGAATTTCAGTCATCTCTAAAAGCTTTGTTTAAAAAAACCTTAAAAGCTTTAATGGAAATTTTCCCCCCAAAAAAAATCAGATCAAATTTTGTTATTACTATTAAACGCTTCTTCAGTGTTGCCTAGAAACCTAGTCCTGCACCAGAGGTGCATCATGGCAGATACTGAGCAAAGAGAAAAAACAAAACATAGAAAACCCTAGTCTCCCCTCACATATACAAGCAATCAAAGAAAAAAGCCTGTCCCATAGCCTGTTTTCATCATTTCAAAACTAAACGTGAGCTTTTTGAACATTTTGGGAGGGCAAAAAGAATGAATTAGTATCTAATGTTGATGGAAAATATACAACATAAAATTCCATCATCTCTTTTGATTCTGTCCTGATTGTTTTATTTTCTGCTCACATGATAAGGCAATATAAAAAGATTGTATTTGATGATCTCATTGTCTCTCGCAGAAACAACAAAGAACTCCAGTCCCTATCGTGGTTATTTGAATAGTTTGTCTTAAATAGTTTGTCTAAGACGGTTTTCCTGTAGAAACGTGGAGCTACGTTCCAGCACAGAGCTCTGTTCAAGTCAATGCAGAAAGTGATTCTCAACAAGTCCAAGCCAGATGGTGACCCAGCAGGTAAAAGGCACTGTTTTTTCCTCAATTATTTAGACTGCCCAAACCTTAACAAATTCTTAACAGCTAATAGGGACATTACTTTCAATTGTAAAGACAACAGCTTCTCTTCCAGCACTTTAAATAATTAAAAACAAGCAAACAAATTCCTTAAGGACGTGCACTGCTCGAGACACATGAAGCCCTGTACCTTCTGTGGAAAAACACTGGGAATTCTAATACAAGAGTCTCTGGAAATGAAATGTTTACATCTTTATGTAGAATAATGGCATAAGCCCCTTCTGTTTTACAGGATGATACCAGCTGCTTAGCCAAACACTTATTGTTTTTATGGCATTTCAGAGGTGTCACTTTCGGCCTTAAGATTCCCTCCAAGTCACCACGGAGCTCCACCAACCTTCTTGTATGGAAGCACATTCTTGCCCTATGCTATACATACATGTTTACTCATACAACATACCTGGAAAACTGTTCCTGCAGTCCACGCATCTGAGCTCTGCTTCGCTCCGACTCCAGCGTCACCTCCCGCAGTCTCTTCTCACTCTCAAGTCTTAAATGTCTTTCTTCCTCCAACTCATGTATCAGCTTCTCACGCTGAAAGAGCAGAAAGGATATTCATTAACTGCAGATGTAAAACATCTTTTTAGGATAAATTTTATACAAACTTTGGGAAGGATCAATAAGCAATCAAAATTTTTACCCCAACTATGCAATCTCAACTTTTTTATATGGCCACATTACATAGATTAATCGACTAGAAATGGAAAGTCTTCTGGTTTTGTCGCCTGAGTTATTCCCTACAGTAAACATAATGTTTACTCCAAACCAAAGAACCTCAACTTTCCCTACAGTTTAATAATTCAACATAAGATAACATAACACAGTGAAAAAATCCTGCTTTTCTCCCTCTCGTTTTTCTCCAGTGCTATTGCAAAAAAAAAACAAAGAAAACCAACCAAACAAAAAAACAGCATATTTTGATTTGTTGGAGTCTCAACCTGCAGGACAGCAGATTGCTATAAAATATCCCCATTACTTTGAGTGACTCTTATTTGGCTCAGACCTACCGAAAAGCAGCCCAACAGCTATTTAGAAACAGCCACTCCTCTCCTTCCTAAGCTCTTTTTTTTTCCTTCATCTCTACTCAAAATAACTTCCAGAAATCATATTTGCGATGTAAACATCTTAATGTTTCTTGGTAATATGTGAGAGGGCTGAAATGGGCCCATTTCTATGATTCCTGAGGCCAACTCATCACCAGAGGCTGCCTGGATGCCTCGGGAGCAGACAGGGCCCTGACTCTGCAGCCACCGGATTCCTGGGTTGGGCTGGGAGCAGGATTCCCATCTCCCAGCTGGGAACCTGCTGAAAAGCTACGTGAAAGATTGGGCTTTATAAAAACAGGGTATCCAGGCAAGGAAATGCAAAGGAAATTAAAATGTCAGTAGCTTTCCTGCTCCTCTCAAAGGCTATGGCTGTTGTTAATTCTTGAAACTTGGGACCACAGCAGCCACCACGACCTACTGTGAAACCCAGATAAATCAACCACGTCGGGGGCTGATCTTTAGTGGTTCTTTCATGTTAGTTCTGGATACTAAAATGTCATATAAAAGCAAAACTAATGACAGCGAAAGCCTATTTTAAAGTAGCCACGTGTGATTTAGGAGGAGTAAGAACTGAAAATTTATGAAACGCGCTAGTGGAATAAAATAATACGGCCTTTTCCATGAGACTCCCACACAGAAACTAAATGATTTTTTTTCCTTGCGCATTTAAATGAGGTAACAAACAAATAATAAAAATAGGCAATTAATATTATGCTTCCCTAGTGAAGAGGGCTCCACTGACTACTGGCATTGTGAAATTATTCCAGGTGCAGCATCTAGGTGTGCTGAAAAATCTCGGTGCACACGCAGTTTGTAGGCTGATGGATGCAGTTTCGTTGCAACCTAAATTTTTATGGCATATCTGCAAAAATGCATCTAGAAATTCTACATAGCATTTCATTAGAAAATAGCAAAGGTTTCTTAGTGTTAAGCCATTAGATGGGGAAGATAAGACTATTTGTACAAGTCCCACAGCTATAAATCTTACTGGATAATAATTTACTATAGCAGGAACCACGGGAGCAAAAATATGAACATTACCAAGTAGAAAAGGGATCTTAAATACAGCAATAAATAAGTAGATGTCACAGAGGGGGTGGCTAAGGAGTAAATGAAATATCTATTGGCCGTGGGAAGATACAGTGAGCAGAGGGCTTCTGTTTGGCTAGTCAAAATATTGGAAAAAGGGAAAATTTCAGAACAAGAAATGAATCATTTGGAAATAAATTCACTGCTCTAGTTAAATGATCTAAGTTCTGTCCTCCAGCCAAGGGGCTGCGAGGAGCCGCTGGCCTCTGGCCGCTCCAGGCGCCGGGCACGAGGGCGACCTGGGCTAGTGGCATCGCAGGGACTTCCACAGCCCCCAGCATCTCCCCAGCTTCGCGCCCACCGGAGGGAGCCACCACTAAAACTTTTTGGTGGCCCTTGTCG
The DNA here is from genome assembly GCA_032273925.1 of Rhynchotus rufescens. NCBI lineage: Eukaryota > Metazoa > Chordata > Aves > Tinamiformes > Tinamidae > Rhynchotus > Rhynchotus rufescens. The sequence goes on from JAVCKT010014769.1 coordinate 6,276, forward strand.
CATACTGTCCCTGGCATCTTTTCTTATAGGTGACACCTGAGTGCTGCTAAGGGGCTTTCAGAGGGCAGTAATGAAAACGTCATGAGGAGAAACGTGCAGCCACTACCCTGCGTTTAAGGCATAATCTGCACAAGCCACCTGGGGGTTTCCTTGGCCCCTCGCGGGCGCATCAGCGAGCGCTGATGTTACCGTCCACTCCGTTCACACTCAGCAATGAGCAGGGGACCAGCCGAGGCTCCTTGCAGGGAATGGGCAGCCCCAAGGCGGCAAGAACCCAACGAGAAGCACCAACGCATGGCCCTGGGGTCCTGCCTCTCCTCCCGGCGGCCAGAAACATCCTGCAGGACCAGGACACGACGGGCAGCCTCGATGCTCTGCGGCCACCCTTGCAGAAAGCGGAGCCACTTGCAGCCACGTCGCAGACTGACCAGTCCAGGAGGGGGAAAGGGAGCAACGAGCACCCGCCTTGAGCAGTGTTCGGTCTCCAGGACTCCAACTAGGCACAAAGCAGCAGCGATCTCACCTACACAAGCAGGACCCATTGCTATTCACACAAGAAAAGCCATAATGAAGTCTCGGGAGAGAGAAGGGAGCCTAACCTAGAGCATGGCCCAGATATTTCTTCCTTTATTTCCTCGTGGCAGCAGATAAAGTATCTCTGAAGTCTATAAAATTTTGTGCATCACCTTAATCGCCTTTCTAAGCTCCTCTGTGCTAAATCAAGGCCACTTTATCGGTACTGGAAAGGAATACAAGTAACATGTGAATGCATAAAAAGTTAAATAAAAAGAAATACATCACAATGTCTTAACTCCAGAAAAAATCACTACTGTTATCCAATGAATTTATATAGATTCAGTCTTGCAAACTCTTTTCTAATTGCAATTTCTTCTCTCCATGGGCTGTGCTCAGACTATTTCTGTCTTTACATAGAGCCAGGTATAATAGGAGTGCTTAGTACAAGTATTAAAATAACCTAAAAAGGACCTAGATACAATCTTAAAGTTACTTGGTTAGCAGTGAAAGGGGCTATTGCTTAAATGTAAGCAAAATTCTTCCTTTCTCGGCAATTTGTTTATCCCAGTAGGTTCAGCAGGTTTACTCTGGAACTACTAATTACACTAAAATGGAAGAGCTATTTTGTTAGCAGAAGTCTACATAAGAATATTTTTCACAGGTTAAACGTTGCTTGAAATCAGGCTATTAACCTTCACATTAATTTTTTAACAACTATTTTTAAGCATGTGCCAAAGCAGGCCAGGATTTCTGTGTAATTAATATTGATTTCCAACAGATACTTTGCATTGGGCTTAAATGAGGGGAGAAAATAACACAAAAAAGATACAATTTTCTAGGATTAATTATGATATATTAACTGAACCAGAGACTGGCGTTTTGTGTCCTCCTCTCCCAACTGGTTTCTTTAACTGATGGGATCTCCCTGTCTCCAACACAAGGAACATTTCACTCCCAGGAAATGTGATTTCCTCAGGGCTTCTTGGAGCCCCTTGAGCCTGGGCTCCGGGTTGACCTGTTGCCTGGAGCAAAGGAAGGAGCAGGAGCATCATCTGCACGAAGGAATTCTGCAGCGTGGGGGTCCCGTGATAGAGCAGCCCCTCCTCGATGTCTTGTGCCCCATCCCCTTGTCACCTCCCTTGTCCCTTGTCACCTCCATGCCGAGGCGAGTGCGTCGCTCCGCGGCCCCGCGCTCTGCATTTTAGTTCACAGCAAAACGGGTGAAACTCCCGAGCGTCCTTTGCCTGCTCCCCATCGATCGCTGTTCAACTAAATGCTTCTCATTCCCTAATCAATGCTTCTTCTCGGCTAAAACAAACCCGGGCGCTGACAAACAGCTTTGCAGCACGTCGCAGCTTCCCGGGCAGAGGGCTTTGACAGCATGAAACACTACGGAGGGGAAAACACTTTAAAAAAAAAAAAAAAAAAAAAAAGCAGTGCATTTCTTATTGTGCTTATTACAGTTTTTACAGGCTGCTTACAGTTGAATCATTGTGCTGTAACAAGACCTGATTAAATTAGGCAGCTGTTGAAGGCAGCGCCTGCTCAACGCGCCCTCGTGCTGCTGCCGGCCGCACGCGGAGCCCTGGCCGCTCCAGGCGCCCACGGAGTCGCCGGCTTTTCCAGGGGGGCAGGAACGGGTGGTTCTGGAGCACTGCGGAGCACTCGGATATAAATAGCAGGAAATTGAGTCCTGGGAAGCTTCGTGGAGGGAGAAGCAGCATCGTGTTTAATGCTATTTCTCTTCTTAAAATGAAAACATTTAGGTTCAACGTGCATGGTAGTTTTTGTGCTACAGAGGCAGAAGAAGTTCCTTTATTTCAGTATCCTCTGATTTTTTCCTACCTCATTGTTTCATGCTATAATCCTGTTTCATGAATTTATCCCCTCTAAAACCCTACAACATCCCAGCACAAAGAGCCTCCCAAGCAGCCTCCTGCTTTTAGGCTGACCTCAAGCTTTCAGCTTTCAGGACCCAAAACGATGGGTGGCCACAGGAAACGGGGAGAACCCAATTGCTGGGACCAAGTATTTCTCTTAGCGCTTTAGCAAAAGGCCTTGAAAATAGTTAATTTGAGTAATTTGGAACAAGTAATTTGTATTTCCCTACTAAATTTGAATATGCTAATGCACGTCTCTCATCACATCGGGCTCTGTTCAGTGACTTCCAGCTGCAAACTTCAAGCTTTGCTTGGCTCCGTGATGAATAGTGAGCAAGCAAACATTTATTATGACTATTGATATTTTAGCGACAATAAGACAGGAGTTTACACACTTCATATTCACTGCCGATACCGCTGCTCCAGACCGATTCAAGTAAATTAAAAACATTTTCCTGGTAGAGTCACTACTTCGGAATAAAATATGACACAAGCTTTCATTATGCAGCAAGTCAAAATTGCCACCCTGTGGCAGGACAACAGCTTAATTTCCCTGTATTCACACTGCACTGAGATGGTTTTAATTGCCTCTCTACAGTGGGGTAACCGCGGGGCTGAAGCCCCTTCGTCACTGCGAGTGCCCCATTAATCCGCATCAGGCAGGTTGTTGTGTGCGGGCGGCTGTAGCTACAGCTGGAGAAGGGGTAGCCATCAGTTTTACCAAGGAAATTTCCAGTCATTTATAAAGCCTGTTGAGATGGTGCTCGATGGCCTGGCCATCTCTCTCAGCTACGTGAAATACGCAGCATTGTGGAAAATACCGGATGCACCGATAAAATGAAACAATTAACAAATTATTAAAAAGCTACCAAGGCTATGCATCATCTTCCAGGGACTAATTCAAACCAAAAATCCAAATTCTGGAAAGGTCCAGGAAGTCCGGAGAGATTGGAAGTCCAGGGATGCCACCTCCTCCTCGCGCTCTTGGCACTGAGCAGTAAGTACTTGGTGAGGCAATAAGCACTTCGATAATCCCCTCTCACTAAAAAACAATTGCTCTTCATTCAAATTCCCAACTCAGAGCCCGATTTCAAAGGCTCACATTGATCTTTAGTTCTCTGCATAATTAATTTTTCCATTTTAAACATATTATTTCCTGATAGTGGGAAGAGGGGAGGGAGAATACTCCTCAGTGTATGGGAAAGTCCCACGCAGTCAGATCATGGATTTTTTTTTATTATTATTAATCTTAAAATGATAAAGCTTTTCAAAAATGAATTTGCAAATGTAATTGAGCTTTTAATAGCTTCTACAGACAGTAATTAAAGAAATCTCATTTCCCTAAATTAAACATAATGAAATGTTTTTCAAGATCAAATGAAAACTTGGAAACAATATTAAGACAGATCATTTATATGAGTATCTGGTATTCAGAATTGTGCAGAACAAACCTCTGTCAAAATCAAAATGAGAAACAGTGGAAATAGTAAGTAATGCAACGTAGAAATGTTTCTGCCCTGAAACACGTTAGGTTTTAATGGCTGGTTACAATTTGAAGCCTTTTGCTACAGAGTTTTTTTTTTTGTAAGGTGACCTGCATTGTATTAAGATGTCTAAGCAAACATAAAGGTGTTTGTTATTTTTATACTGTGTATGTAAAGTGCTTCCCTATTAGGAAATAAGCTCTCTAACCAATGCATCTTGTTTACAGTGAGGTTTTATTAATCCTCTTGCAAACAAAAAAACTCTATGCATGCCAGTTTGTATTTCCTACTGGTTTGATTTCAGAAGTTCTTTCCATAAAAAAGCCACGCCGGGAGCAGCAGCAGCAACATTCCCAAGAACTTTTCTTTCTAAAGGAAGAGGGTAAATCTGCAGCGAGTCACGCATTCTGGACAAACAAAATACAAGTGGAAGACAGACACGAGTCAAAAAAAAGTGATAGCATGTGAACGGAAAACGGCACCTTGACAACCTGGCATTCCACAGAAGGAACCTGCTGCAGGCAAACTTTTCTCCACACTGGCGGCGAAAGCAAAATACCAGGACATCTTTGAGGATGTTCTCTACCTAGATGCCTCTCCTCTTTAACCCAACAGCTGAGACAGGCGAACTGCTGCAGTTCTTGATCACCCCTGGGCGATCGTGGGCACCCACCCCTGCAGGGACAGCACCTTTCTGCAGCAACACTTCCAACACGGCTGTCTGGAAAAACACTTGGAAAGCTTGTAAAGCAAGGAAGCGGAAAAGTGTTTTGGCAAGAAAGGTATTAAGGCAATGGAACAGTGAATCAAAATTGTAAATTTTTACTGCTTTCTCCAACCATGAGGCAAAACCTACTGTTCCTGAGAAGACCAACAAAATCTGAAGATTATATTTAGTTTTTTTAATATGTCAGGAGTCTAAGGAAGTTTTATAAGTCCATGTGGTTATAGACCACTCCCGAAACTAACAGAGGCACCCGAGCTTAGTGTTCAGAACCAGCCTGTGCTGTGGCTGACGTGCACCATTATTTAAAATACAACTTATGACTATCAATCCAGCCCTGCTCTTATTCATGCTGCTGGGATATGCCAAACCCCAAAGACCTAACGGTCATGGCTGAAAGTAAAATGTAATTAGTGGCCAAGGGGAAACAGGGAGGAGAAGGAAGTCCTCAAGCCCTGGCCGGAGGGCCAGAACCGCAGCTCATATTTTCTTTTGCACCTCAGAAACACTTTGAAGGAGGTTGCAAAGGAGAGGCCAGACCTTGGCTTTTAAATCCCATGAGCGATGCCAGCCAGCGGCCAGATCAGGAGCAGGAGGTTTATGTGTGTTCATTACAACCAGGTAAGAAAGGTAAGATATGGCACTACGTGAACCTTGCAGCAAAAGAGCATTTTAGCTGAGCTGGACAGCCCACGTGGAAGGGAGAGAGGAGCCCTGACTGTGCAGTCACGTTGGGCTGTGGTTTCCCATCTAGTGCTGCCTGTCCCCTTGCTGCACCGCAGCGGCAGCCCAGACTGCAAAAGGGTAGAAGACAAGGAAGGGTGAAGGGACAACAGCAGATGACATTTCAGTCAAGCTGAACTATTTACCCACAGTATCGATTTTAAACTATGAAAAGAGCCGAGCTCCGGTCCAACCCGTCGAAATTCACAGGACGTACCACGGTACCGGCAATATTTACTCCTATGCTTTCCAAAGCCTGCAGTAAATGGCACGGTTTGCAAGCCTGGCTCTGCTTTCCAAGGGGACGAGACGGGCACAGACGCCCATTCCTCTCCATGCAGAGAGAACTCCCCATCCTCCCTGCTGCAGCAGCCCAAGGGCTCCGTGCCCCAGCCCCGCCGCTCTCAGGTCCGCAGGGAGCCACTGCTCCCAGGCTGGGCTCTGAGCCAGCCCTTGGGCTCAGCCCGGTGCTGGACACGCTCCGAGCTCCCGTGTGGCCGTGCAACAAGGCAGAGGATGGAGCCCCAGCATCATTCCAACCCCAACACCAGCCCTGGCAGGGAGACCGCGACGTCTCCTCCTCCAGCCCTTATCTGAAGTGACAGGGTGTCTATGCCCAGGGTGATTTCTTTCTTCCCTTTAACTGGCCAACATATTCTTTAGATGATATAAATGTTTTCTTTTCTAAACAACTGAGCTCGCAGAGTCAACGGGCAGTTGAATCCAGCAGTTCCCTCTTGGATCTGTTAGATGTGAGCCTGTAGGACTCACATAGGATAAGCATAAGAGAAGCCCCTCTAAGAGCTGCATTTGGCTCCTTTAGGAGAGGTCCCCCAGGAACTTCATTTCACAGCCCCAGGGAGGGTTGGTGTTTGCTCTGAACCAGGACAGCAGGTTTGCTGCCCTGATGCTATAGGGAAAGGTTTGCCTGCTCCATCTTCCACGCTTTCCATGGATGCCATTCCCCACCAACAGCCAGGATTACCGAGCGGCTGAGCGAAACACGTGCAAGGCTAAACAACAAGGCAGCTCAGAGCACGGGACATTCAGCACACCAATGACCAGAAGCTGCTCAGAGTAGTTTGTGGTGCCACCAACCCCCCCAGTCTGGGAAACTCTGATATTCCAGGTTCACACACACGCTTCCCTGTGCCTTCCTCCCCTAACCTGCCGACACTCCAGCATCTCTGCGCTGCTGCGGCCACCTTCCCACAGAGCTTCCCTTTGGCTCAGGCTCTGCACAACGCTGCTCATGCACATGTCACATCTCATTACAGTTTCTTCTATGTTCACTTGCAGAGTCCATTTACGGCTAAAAAGCAATGGTAAAAGAAAAAATACCCTGCTCACTTGCTTGTTGCTTGCACGTATTCCAGGGTCCCAGTGCTGAAGGTCCCTACAAACGCACCCCTCACATTTCTTCACTCCTTGCACTGCAGGAGCAGGGCTGTGCGGCAGGTTATTTGCAAGCTGACACATCTGCAATGGCATTTTTGAAGAGAGCTACCACCAAAAAACCTAACTTATCAGTAACTTGAAAGTCTTTGCAGGTTTCCAGGGACCAAGCTCAGCTGAGTTCTACCAGGTAGCTGACATCCTGCACCAAGCTGCCAAGTTTTCTTTTCCAAGTTCAGCTGTTTACATAAGATGCAGGTGTTTTATTGTATCAACCCTTATTTCTTTTCTAACCTATTGTTCTTATTGTATTAACCCTTATTTCTTTTCTAACCTATTGTTCTTATCTGTTAGCTGCATGTAATCATGTAGACTTGCCTGATGTGAGAGGGCTACCAAAAAATCTGCATTTTTTTCCATGTTAAGAGCAAGTGACAACAATTATAAGAGTTACTTATATTTTCTTGGAGGAGAAAAGAGGCAGCCTTTCCCTGAGAAAGTCTCGAGTACTTACATCAAAGCAAATGCCCCTGTTTCTGCCTGTTTTCCTTTACTGCGGAGTGAAGGAAGCCAACAGAGGTGGCTGCAGTACCAGCCTGGCAAGCAGCTCTGCTACGGGGCAGTAAATCACATAATGCTGTCATTAACACCATTAATGACACATAGGAGCCCGGGACATTGATCCCAGTGGTTCAGTGGTTGCCGGTCCCAGGACCTGGCACCTTTCCTGGGCGCTCTGGGTCGCTCAATAGTTCCAGAAAAAGAGCATGGCCAAGGAAAAGCCCCTTCCTCCCCTTATCCAGCTTCCTTCCTACCTCCTTGTCAACATGGAGCAGTCTGTTCCATGCAGTATGGTGCAGCATTCCGTAACTCCCAGGAGTGGGATGTGTGAATTGGGATCGGGAATTCCACGGAACCGCGATCCTCTCCTCCAGCAACACACAGGGAAAAGGTTTCCTACCTGAGGAGCTCTGCCAGCCACTGCCGCAGGGCGCCTGTGAATAGAGACCACCCAAAGCAGGATGTTCCCGAGAGGTAACAGCGGGTAACATGCACAAGCAGGAGAGCCCACACAAAACCTTTTTTAAAAACAAGCAGCTTGGGCACAGAAATTAAATAGGCTTCAAGATTAGACAGAAATTATGTGGCAAAGACAGTATCCAGAACAAGGCATCAAACAACAAAAACGAAGCACCACTTGATTGCAACTGCTCCTTTTCTTTAGAGAAAGCAGCTCAGGAGACAGAAACTGTTTTGCAGGGGCTCAGCAGCACCAACATCCCACATACACCAGATTTCCCCCAAGGCCACAGCCCTCAGGAGCCTCTTTTTTGCACTGCTTTTACACAATGTACGCTCCTGCGCTCAGGCTCTATGGGCGGGCAGGCACACGTGGTCTCGAGAGTAACCCCAAACCCTCCTCATTTCCCCAAACAAGCAAGTTTAGGTTGTTTGGCAAGTGCAGAGCTTGTAGGACACCAAATCGGAAGGATATGGCCCCTAACGAAGATAATGAATAGGGGTTTTAACCACCTTCCTATCTAAAGTCACACAGTCAAGTATTCCATTAGAGGGGTAAGGAGGTTTCACAGGCAGGTGAGGCTCCTCTGCGGCGCGCGGTGCTTCTGCTCTCATTAGTTTCCAGGATAACTGCAGAGCGCCCCATGCCAAGCGGGATGGAAATAACGCAGCCCAAACAGCCCAGTCATTCCCACCGTCTAGACAGGCTCCTCTCGCACGACATGGAAGCCTGGCCACCAGTTCCAGACTTGGAAGCTGTGCCAGGAGATCTTCATTATGAAAGATCCCGGAGAATCCCAAGCGCTGCCTTATCGCAGCGCTCTGCGCGTGGAGCCAGAATAAACAGAAAGTATGTAAAGCAACTGCTGACAAAGCAAAAATCAAATTAAAGCTTATGAGACAGAAGGAGGGAGGGAAAGAAAGACTCACGGTCACTAACTCCAGCTCTGTAAGGTTATAAAAGAGGAAGAGGGCAAAATTTCCATGTTATGTTTTAATGTTTCTTTCAAATCTTGAAGCTGTAGAGGAAGGTGACTGTGCCGTGCAGGGGCGGGCAGGAACCAAAGCACATCCAGGTTAATGGCACAGAGGATATTCGCAAGCTCAGAGCTGGCTCAGTTGAGCTGCCATGAGTTATCACATCTCCCTGCAAAGTGTTCAGTGGTCTGAAATAAGCCAGGAGTTTTTACCCAGTTTCTGTTCCCTCTCTTGTATTAGCCTCTGGCAGACTAACTTCCCCATATATATATATATGTATATATATATATACACATATATATATATATATACACACACACATATATATATTTATAGATATATATCCTGCTCAGGAGGAACTGGTCTAGACTATCATACCTTGCCACGCTGTCTTGGTGCAATAGCC
>JAVCKT010014774.1:0-20930 GCA_032273925.1 Rhynchotus rufescens
CACGCAATCCTGTGCCACATGCTCTAGGTGATCCTGCATGTGCAGAGGGGTTGGACTAGATGATCTCTAAAGGTCCCCTCCAACCTTAATGATTCTGTGATTCTATGATGAGAAGTCCAGTAATAAAACTCTGGAGACATCTCTAGTGAAAGGAGTCTGAAAGATCCTGCAGACATTTCCTGTCCCAAATGCCACAAAGGACTGTGAAGGATTTAATTAATGAGATGCACTGCCTCCCAATACAAGCACTCACATAAAGAATTGCATGGCCTATGAATCAGATGCAGCAGTTTAAGTCCATGCCCTGGCACTCCTGCCCAATGGGTTGTAGGTTTCCAGTCCTCCAGCCCTTGGGAAGCACTGTTAAACAACACTTTTTTATTTTCCTCCTCTTTTTTTTGCCTTTACCACCTCTACCAAGGGTCAGATATTCAAACCTTCTTTGGTAAAGGCCTATGATAACTAAGACCATAAACTTAATCCAAGGACTTTTCCACCATTAGGCACCTTCCCACATGCACAAAAGACAGGACAGCTCTGGAAACCAAGGGACCATGAATCCACTGCCAAGTAGATAGACAGGATTTGTGTGCAAATAACTATGTGTTTGTGTGTGAGGGAGAGAGACAAAGATGAACTAATCCTTTCCCCCCTGAGGCTATGGCTTTACTCTTTCAGACTAGCATGTGTCTCCTTTGTTTTCAATAATAGAAGCAATTATATCTGCAGTGTCCAACTGTAAATCCATCACACAATTAAGGGGATGGTGCAAAGAACTATGGGAACATTTAAGGATGGATTACAAACAGAGATTCAGAAAAAAAACCCATACTCCATGTTTTCCATTGCTTGACTCTTGACTTGGACAAGTCTGCAGGAACTTACTGTGCCACCACAAGATGTAAGCACCACAGACTGATTTTCCAGTGGGACTCGCTAGTGTACAGTGGTGGAAGACAAAAAGTCTTTAGAAAGGGATTTATGATTTGGATTTTTTTTTTCTGACTTTTTTTTTTTTTAACATTAGGCAAAAGCTTGTGGTCTTTTCTAGATCATGTGCAAATAAGCTCTTATAAAACCACATGCCTGGATAAAGCTCATATCATGCAACTTGGATGAAGTATTTTTCCCATTGTAACTATTAATCAAGAAATCTATTATTATATTTTATAGGGAAGCCTGCAATATGCAATACTTGTTTAAAAATACAGATGATCCAGTGTATTTCCAAGTCCTCCTACCCTATATCACCTATATCTAAAAACAAAGAAAAAGAATTCTACAAAGAGGAGTCTCATTCTTTGCTCATAGGATTGTCAGATATATTCATGATTGCAGGCAGTAAAACAGGGTGCACCCAGGCTTACCTGACAGAGTTTTGTCCGAGTGTAAGTAGTTCCAGTTCAATGCTAGAGAGGTGGTGCTGGTGAAAATGAGCGAGGCATAAGCACGGGGTCTGGCATCCCCAGCGCCAATATTGATGGTTTCTCTCCTGGTTCAGATCTAGGGCATCAGTACATGAATAAGAAGACTGAGCTTGACAGCCAGCTGCTAGGTTGGTGCACAGCTGGCCTGAGCTGCCCAGGCTCAATGAGTGAAAACCTGGCCTTTCCTGAGCACTGTGCTTCTCCCCATGGGAATGAGGCTGCCCTTGGGTGCTTGGTTGTAAGAAAGATAGGAGAGGTTGATTTGGGTGCAGCCTCAGACTTGTGCTTCACCAGCACAGCAGAGCTAGAGATCAAGAACTTACTTAAATCTGATCAGATCTATGATGACTCTTGGTTGGCAGATGGGCCCGACATGGACAGCAGGGACTACAGCCATTTACACCTTTCTTCCCAGTGGTTCTTCCCCTATTTGAACAGATAGTTCTTTTGGGGGTAATTTGAGGGTAAGGAATGCAATTCCTTACACCACAGTCACCTGGGATAATATTTATCATTGATAGCCTTCCGCAGGGCAAGCTCAGGCAAGAAAGATCAAAACTTTGCTTCAGGGCCTTCATTGACTTATAGTGGCAGAAATAGCAACAACAAAAAATATCAAGTGCAAAGTGGAATATGAGTGTACAGGGGTTGATTCACTAGCCATATTGTTTGGGCCATAAGGGTTTTTTTTGTTGTTTTTTTTTTTTTTTTTTTTTTTGTACTTTGGGTGTACTTGGCTCACATTCTCCATAAAGAGCTATTTTCTTTTAATGAAAACTGAATTTCTTAGAAAATCACCTTTTTTTTTTCCCCAAAAGCATTACAAAATTCATGATAAAATTATAAAAAATGATTACATAGTAAACGTCACTTCCACTTTTGTATACAGCATTGCACAAATATTTAGATGCTTGAAACTATAAAAGTTTCTTTCACTATCCACATGTGGATCATTAAACAAACCAAATACCTTCATACTTTGAGTATCACCCAATATTATTTGAAACCTTTTGGCTGGCCTGGGTTTGTTTCTTTGCTGGCATGAACTGGACAAGAACTCCACCCTTCCTTTTAAATAGATTTAAGCTGTATCACTTAAATTACTTGGAAGCAGGGCACAGAGACCATAAGTAAAGGATTAAGCGTAACAAAATACTTGTGAGGTTAAAAACTGGACAAGCTGGCCTTTTAAAGCTATGTGATGGGCCATTTGTCTGTAGTAAACCAACTTTCCAAAATGAAACTACTTAATTACATGCATCTGCATTCAAGGTGATGCATGAGGATTTCCGTTGGTACTGGAAGATGCTCTAATGGAAATGACTCCATGAGGATTTAAGAAACCACTTAATCGGATGGAGTGGACAAGCGGAGTACAGACTAGGATTTAATGACAGAGAGGCGTGAAAAGCCAACAATCCAGCCTAGCATTCCCTGGATTTCATCTCTGGCACAGGCAGTGTTTGCATGTTCCCCGCTTGTGGCTTCTATTTTAGAACGTATTCATTGCTGAGATGCTTCAGCACAGCTGTGCCAGTTCATTAACTGCCCAGCATGTCACTCAGCCCAAGCAAATGGCTTTGGGGTAGTGCTTTCCAAAGACCTGAGGGACGGGTAGACCTCTGCAAGGAAGGGAAGGTGTTGGTGTAGGAGATATTTGAGAATCTCTGGAGATAGATTAGAAAAACAAGCCCAGAGAGAAAGAATCCAGCAGGAGCACGGCAGCTGCCCACAGCACAAGGCAGGACACTCATATGGAGAGCACTTCTCATCCATCAAAACCCCACCGAGGCATTAGTGATCACCAAAACAAGAACTCCTTTGTGTTAGAGCAAACAGTTATTAACTCTAACCTGGAGCCTCTGCTTCTGCAGACTTTTCCAGAGGTGCAGAAGATCCGGAAAAAGAAAAATGGATCCACTACATCCCCACCCTCTCCTGCATCCCACTCGCAGGCAAGAGCCACACGCAAAATTAGAGCACGATTAAGGCTCGCTCTCGAGTATTTTTGTTAAGAAGGTGTCGTGCCCATTCCAGGAGCTGCGTCAGAGATGGGCTGAGCGGTGCAGCTGCTAGTTGGGCCCTGTTTCCAAAGGAACAGGGTCCATGTTGTGCCACGAGTGACTCATGCAGAGATCATTCCTGTCAGCAGGAGAGGGCCCAACCTCCCCTAGGCTGGGCCTGGAGAACGTGGAGCGCAGAGGACTGGAGCAGGTGCTATGAGCTGGGAAAGTCAGGACTTCCCAGGCCTTGCCCATCAATTTGGGATGGTGCTTCAGCTCTCCATTTTGCTCAAGTGAGAGGGGAATGTACCCAGGCAAGGGGCACGGGCCATTGGGAACATGCCGTCCCCCAGCACCGTCATCCCGCTGCCAGGATGCATCCATCACAGTGACAGTCCCTGGCCATCCACAGCCTCAGAGGAGCTGTTCCCAGCTCCCACAGCCCTGGCATGCCGGCTGCTTTCCACTCCCCTCTCCAGGCCCTGCTGCAGCCACTGCACTGCCTGGCCATGAGGCTGAAATCTACCTCCTCCTGCCTTACTCCAGTCAATAATCTAATCCTTCATAGTCCTTCATAATTTCTTTACCCTCAGCCCAGGTAACATCCAGAATTGACTGGAGGCCCACATGGAGTAAGCGTATGGAAACATCTGGCTTTAAATGGAAGAGATTAATAAATCTTCATGATGTTACGAGCAGTAGTAACCTTAACTTGATAGCTAAGTGTGGAGTCATAAGTTCAAAGCATTTCCAAAAACATCTAAAATCAGTGTTTTCTTCTAAAAATCTGATTCAGGCTCACACAGCTAAGCAAGGATGGAGCCCAGCAATCCTAGTGTTCTCAGTCCACTCCCCTGTTCCAGCATAGCATTAATAGGCTTTAAACATGACTACATACATCATTTTTGTGGCAACATTTACAACATCTACATTTCCGGGAAGAATGTCCATTTGAGAAAATAAGAACTCTATCATGCTATTTTTCAGTTTATCCTGATCTTTTTTTTCACTGGGTTGCTTTTTGATCTGTGCTGTTATAATTCCTCCCAAAGTTATTTCCAAATGCATTTCCCTAAGTAGGCAGTCACCTCTTAGGCGCACACTCACACATCTGCAGCATGTAAGGTGCTTACATCTGCTTTCCCAAGCAATCTTTGCCATTTGAGTTGCCCGTTAGAAAGTCACCTTGGCCCTAAAACTAAAGAGATTGACAAAAACACATTTTTCTGCTCTTCCTGCAAAACTCTTGAACTCCTGAGAACTGAACACATGAAAGCAATCTGAGGTTAGCGTGTAATACACAAACCACATAAAAGAGATAATTTAGGATTAGACATATGTTACCAGAAACAGGTCGAAACTAATACAACTTTTGCATTCGGGTCATAAAAGACAGCACTTACATAGTTCTGTGAGGCATCCCTACTTGGGGTGCCTTATTGAGGAAATAACTAACACTGCTCTGAAGTCAGTGAGAGCCAAAACGAGAAAACATCCTTCATCCATCTCCATCCCAGCACGTGAGGGATGTCCATATATGCAGAGCAGACTCCTGAAATTCGACAGGCACACCAGGAGAAAGATGAGCTAAAGCTCTCCTTTTCTTTTCCTGTTGCAAACCTACTTCCAAGGTCATGTCAACAAGCTGATGGGAACATTGCCTACCATTCTATCAGCCTTGGAAAAGGTCTTGGTCTCCACGTAGAACAGACAAAAGCAACTCCCTTCACTGAAGCCTGGGTTCTGTCTCCTGGAAAGCTTCTGGAAAGACTCCTTTGGTCATATTATAGATTGAAACGCTGCCATAATGTGCCTTAAAAGTCAATGCCAATGATCTAGTTAAAGCACTAGTGAATATCATATGGACTTCCCAACACAGGATACTCACATGGAGGGACAAGCACAGAAATCACTTTCCAAACAGTATTAAGGGATCCATGTTGTACTGCATATTAGAATTGCTCTTAATACTGGAAGTAGTCATAAACTATATAATACTAACAACTTATCTGTTGCTTTGTGTGGGATTCATCCAAATCGCCAGTACTTTTGAGGTCCTGAAATTAAATCTCTTGCTGTAAGCCAGAAACAACAAATTCAATACATTTCTAACATGATGAACATCTGAAAATAGAGATGTATTGCTCCTTTAAAAAGCAGGCTGGCAAAGGAACTAGGTTTACTTTGAAAATTAGTTTGGTATGAAAGAGCTACACAGCAAAATGCTAAATCCCTCTAGAGAAGAGAATGAAATAAACTCAGATATTTCTTCTCTTAACACCTTGTCAGCAAAATTCTGTTTCTTGGGCAAGATTTTTCCCCCCCATCCCAAATTACTGTGTTTGTTTGCCAACAATGCTTTTCTAAGAACCACCACCTAAGCAAAATAGCAGCTTTCTCATTGTGCCTCTTCCAACACTTCCGTGTTCCCTCCTGCAACCTTGGGGGCTGCAGTGATACTGATAAAAATTACTGGGAGAAAATATGGTAATGAAATCTATGCCTATACATATATATGCTCCTGACCCAAACTTCCAGCCACTGTTCCACCTAGAGTCTGAGAAATTAGATTTGAGACATTTCTATGGATGTGTTTTTGTCTCAGACCGATCCAGTAAGCAGCACCAAAAAATATAGGGATCTAAGAACTCAAAGTTACCCTGAAAAAGCTTCCACTGTGACCAACGGGCTGGCTTCCTTTCTCTTCCTAATGACCTACTAGGCACACAGCAGGCTGCAACTAACTTTGTGGTCCACATTTAGCACATCCAGCCTTCTAAGGAAAACCCCGAACAATAGTGATAGCAATCAAAGCACGCAAACACTGAAAATGTTTAAAACCTGCCCCAAGATTGGAGGGTCACCAAAAACTGAATCGGCATCCTATTTTTCTCTTTTTATTCATCACCCTGGAAAAGTTAGAAGAATAGCAAAGATATCACACACTGACCTTAATTAAAGCAGTGATTCACGCTTTGCTCTCTGAACACAAACAGAACAGCTTGGTATGGAAGGTTTACTGGCAAAAGTGTTTTGGAGGAGAGGAAAATACCCATAAAATCAGAACTCTTGTGGGTGTCATGGAAAGAGCAATATATCCCCGAAAACAAGCACAGTCTTATCCTTCCAGTTTTATCATTCCAGGGTTGTTCCAGAGAATTTACAACTGATTCAAACCAAATTTCAAGCAAAGTACATCTTTAAAGAACAAGAGATGGCTCAAAAGATACTATCAATGATATTTCAACAACTGATCCACAGACCTACTAAATGTAGTCCTGACAAAATCTTTAGCATCTGTAAACTTAGGATAAGTAAAACAATCAGTTCAGAGTCACAATAGTAAATGCTTTAAGCATGAGTGAATGCCAACAGTAAATGCAGATTAAGTAGGCAGCTCCATCTCTTTACTCACAGCAATCATACAGTGCCTTAAGTTACTAAAAAGCATTTCCTTATCCCATTGGAAAGCTCCTGGACCTGTGCTTTAAGATAGATTTCCAAACAATACTGAAGGATAGATAATTTGGTGTATAATCCAGTTTTTGCAATCCAGGAACAAATAGTTTTAAATGATACTGTTTCAGAGATGGCATCAATAGCAGACACAGTTGGTAGAAATGCCAAACATCCAGTTCACAGCTGAACTCCCCCAAAACTTTGGTGCAGCATGGGCAGAACTGCCAAAAGGGGGGTCATGATTTGGACTAATTTCTTTGAAGAGAGGATGGAAACAATACAGCAGGCAAATACTTGCACACATTAGTGACAAAAATAAGTTGTAGGAGTGAAATTCAACCTTCTCTGGATAGCCAGCACAGTACTCACCACTGATTTTGTATGGAGCTTTCCCAGCACAACCCAACTTTGATGTCAAAAAGGTTGCCCCTTGAACAGGGATAGATGGTCTCTGCATTTACAGAAAAAATCTCAGAAAAAAATGTTATATTCGGAATATTTGGAATTTTTAGAATTTAAAGACCAAAAAGAAGGGATGGGGAAGGGAGAAGCCCTCAGAAGTCTGCAGTGGGCAGGGTTTCAAAAACACAGGTTTCTACAAGCAATCAAATAACCAAGTTTGTGCTGGTTTCTCTAAAAGGCCAGGAGCCCTGCATAGGTGTCAGTGTGGAGGAGGTGGTCCAGGACCATAACTCTGCCAGCATGGCCAGGGGCTAGTGTCTTCATCTCCCCAGTACGGTTCAGCTGTGTGCAGACATCTACGGGAAAGCAGATGACAAGACCATCAAGCTCATGAGGATTTGAGGAATACACCATGTTTCTGGCTCCCTTCCTCCCTTCCAATTCAGCAGCTGAAAGAAAAAAAAACACTTGCCTAGTAAGAGCCATGAGCAAACAACAAATAGCTTTTATAACTGAATCATTGCCTTGCTGTGGATCAGACAGGCAGGCATTTCCCCTTGTCCCTCAGCCACCTCTCTCCCACCTCCAGCCAGCCACTGACAAATAACATTTCAGTACAAGTGGAAAGATGGCAGCAGTCCAGAGGTCAAAGGCTTTAATTCCCACTTTCAGGTGTCAAGCTCCAGGGATCTGTTTCCCATGCATGTAAATGACGGAGGACCTTTCTGTGTTGAGTTGAGGATCAAGGACCAGAATGTGCAGGAAGCTGATTCTGAAGCCACTGAAGCAAGGAAGATGCATGACGAACAAAGTGGTGGCACGGAAAGCTGCTCCAGTGAGCTAAAAGGAGAAACGGAAATAATCAGTGACAGTGGTTAAAAAGAAAAAAAAAAAGGTTGTCCAGTAGAAACACGGAAAACTAAACATACAGTCAACTCTGTACAGCAGAGCAGAGTCTGTATCTTACAAACCAGTCTCTGAAGAAAAGATATCAATGTGAAAATGAGAAAAGGGCTTGAAATAAAACGTTGTGGACTGAAGCTCCAAAAAAGGCTTTGTTTCATATCATCCTGGTGACAACGCCTTTCGGCGGAAGGAGGCAAAGTGCCGTCTCTTGAGAGAACTCAGAGTTTTCTCAGAGAAACCCGGTAGAGAATGAAGGGGAAAGCCAGAGGCTTGGTTTGATTTGAAAATTTTAAAACGGTCCTAGCCCCAGAGAAACAAATCAGAAAGCAGTGTTTCCAACATGGAAAGAAGCAAAATCCAAATCTTAGTCATCACTCAAACTGGAGGTTTGATCATATTCAAAGGATATTCTGATTCAGTCCTAAATTCAATGAACAACGAGAAGTCCATTTCTATTTTAAGGCTGGGGAAGATTGCAGGCAGCAGCTCTGTCATCAGCAGACTTCCTTCTCCTGGGGCATGTACAGTATAGGCAAGCAGCAAAGCAGACATCCTCACCGCATCCTGGCCAACACACTTCTAATGCTGCTCAGGAGAGCTTCTCCACAGCCATGAAGGCAGGAGAACTGCCAGGGCACAGGCTGCCCAGTAGCTGGAACTGCAACTATGAACTTTCTTGGAGGGAATCAGGGGGTAGGACCTGGCGCTTCTCCCCGCACTCTGTGGTCTGTTCCAGAAGTATCAGTGACTCCTTCTGACAGACAGTGACTTTAGAGCTTTCAGAAGAGGACCTTGACTCTAGCCAGCCATTTGCAACCTCTTCACTGTCCCCTGCCAAAGCTTGTGTTGAGAATTGGAAACATGAGGAAGTTCAAAAAATTAACATCTAGTCTCTAAATTTTTTATCATTGGTTAAACCAAATTCTCATATACAAATATTCCACAAATATTTTCTCTTCTTATCCAGCCCCAAGGTGATGGTAGTTTAGGATCCAGATCACACAGCAGAAATTGCTCCTCAAGGACTTCTTGGATTTAGATCAGAAAAAAAAATATATAGAAAGCTCAGATTTATACATTAATAAAGCCAGAGAGGACAGCTGTGGTCAGCTAGGTTTGACTTCTGACAGGATGCAGGCAACATGCCTGCTCTGAACGAGTACCTGTATGAACTGCATGCAACTAACGGAAAAAGCATCCAGCTCCAGCTTGCCAACATTGCAAGCTTGACTTTTGTCCCAGGATCGCCTCCACTATTAAAAGCTGACAACTTATATTTGGTATAACTTGATCCTATTTCTTTTTATTCTTGTTCTATTATTGCCCAGAAAGGTTTTTGTCCTCAAGTTTCTGTTCCTTATATAGCTACTTGAAAACAGGACTTGAGTATTCTTTAATACTTTTCGGTAAACTAAGGAGATGGGCTTCACTCTAAGGCATGTATTTTTAATCCTTCAGTCATTTTTGTGGCTCTTCTCTGAAACCTCTCCAATTCTTAAACATCTTTCTTTAATTGCGGGTGCCACAGCTGGACAGACCATTCCAGAAGGAGCTGCATCCATGCCAAAAAGCAGTAAAGTGATCCCTGGGTATATAAACAGGGAATATCAAGTAGGAGTTAAGCAAGATCATTCCAGCCCCTTTGGCCACTGCAATGGAGTGAGGGATTATATTCAGGTAATTATCCATTCAAAGCCTCAGTCTTTTTCCAGATTCCTGATCCCTAGTATCATCTATTTTATCTGGTACATAAATCCTACAGTTTAATTTCCTTCACCTGTGGCAACCTGAAAAGACAAATCATTTTCTATTCACATTCACATCCAGACTATACCAAATCCAGTTTTTCTGTCATCTGCTAACTTTAGCAATAATCATGTTTCTTTCCAATTACTGCTAGACTATTAAGCAGCTCAGAGCCACGGCTGGCCCAATCCCACTGGAAACAAAGTTATTTTGTACTTACTAACTATAAATCACACTTTGAATTTTGTACCTTAAGTAGTTGGAATCTGTGTAGCATTTCAAATTTGATGCTGTGCTATCTGAGTTTATGAATAGGCACACCAGCAAGCTAAAAGTTTACAGGAAGTTCTTAGTATAGATTATCATATAGAGATTATACATTATTAGTATAATAATCCAAATTTCTATTTTTCTTCTTCTTCAAAAAAAACCCGTTATGTTTACCAGAGTTACTTCCAAAAATTCATAATAAATGTCTTTTCATTTGTTATGCTGCTTTAATATGTTGCTTTATGCCACAACTATTCATTATGTGATTCCAATGTATTTCCAGAGATTCATATTAATTACTAACATTAGCTATTAATGATCACAGTAATCCTTTTACAATATTGATCTAAATTTAGATATTTTCAGGTCTCTAGAACTTCTCTGCTGTTCTAGGGCTTATTAGAAAACAAAATGGAAGATTTAAGGACTCGTCAGTTTTATAACTCCAGGATTTAAAGTTATGAAATCCCATTTATTTACATATTTAACTTTAGGACCTGATCTTTAACCTACTCCCAAGCAGCAATGGTGGTAGTACTATTTCACTATCCAGAGGGCGTGTTTATCCTCTATTTATTCACAAGATACAACAGAATGTTTTTGGGCCAGCATTGCCAACGATACCACAACTAACAATCCTACTGAGCTGCTACGGATTCTCTAGACTAAACTCCGTTATTTACTCAGGTTATCTGATTTACTGGTGGCAGTGCTTTAAGTAGACCTTCCTTGGGGCACCACAACTCAACCCCAGCTGGTCATTCACGGGCACTGGATCAAAGGCAGTTTTTATGCTTATGAAAGTCAAGAACTTGAACATCCTGAAAAGATCTGTTGCAAAGCATTTTTTTTCAGGCCACAACCCTCTCAAATTTTCCCATATTTCCTTACTCTCCAAAAAGCTGTAGGTTACCTTTTGCCTTACTGGTATCAGGTTTGCTTCACACTGTTTTGGCTGCTGCGTTCCTGACAAACTCAGACCTTCAGATTACAAGCAGCTGGCTGCAAAAGGAGATGCAGTTTTAGAGTTGTTAAATTTGCTATGTTACTGAAGGTCATTTTTTCCCCATCTGTAGGAGAGCACATCCAACTGGCTGGTGTATTAGTATAAACAGATGCTATCAGCACCAGCAACAAATTATCTTCTGAGACTTCACAATTTCTAGAAAGTGGCAGGTTGTGGCAAGTCCATTTAAGATGAATAAGGAGAGAAAAAGAGGCTCTACTAATGTTGGAAAGTTAGTAGTTCAGCAGAATATAAGTGGAACAGTAAATTGCTGTACATTGATACTATGAGAGAAATCGTTACCTGGGCACCAACTGGTTCTAGTGAGGTGCACAGAACACCAGGTGTGGACACAAGGAGGTTTCGCAGGAGGTTTCTAAAATGAAAGAAATATATATTTTGCGCTGAACTGGTAAACGCCCAAAGTAAGCATGTGCATATGCATATAAACTCTCCTCTGGGAGATGCTGCTATTTGCATGACACACTTCCTTGCACCCAGGCTTGAGGCTTGCTTCTTGCTGCAGCTAGAGGAGAGAAGCCATCACTTGCTGCCTCTTTTCTGTCATCCCAGACATCCCAGTCTCCAAGCCAGAATGCCATCTTTGCCAGAAGGCCTAAGCAAATTCAGGAATCCTTTTATGGCTTATCTGCATGACTGCGACAGAATACATTCCTATTCACCTTCAGTGAATAGTTAGCCTAAATTATTCTACCCATCTATCTGCTCATACACTGAGATGGACAGAGGGCTGGCTGCCTACACAATCTTTCTGTATTCTAAACAGGAATGCAACAGGAAGACTGAAGCTTCCCATGGGTCCTAAAGGACAATTTGGACCCATTACTTATGGCCTGGAAGCCTTAACTGATCCAGAGATTTTTTTTCCCTTTTTACCTACCACAGGAGCCCATAGATATGAATAGTGTAAGGAAATATTATGCTATGTTATTAGGTAAGAAACTGAGGTCTCATTTGACAGATGGCTCTGTGTCTGAGCAGGCTCTGCTCCCAGACACTCCAGCTGAGAACAAGGGATCGCACCTCCCTGTTCCTCATCCACCGTGAGCACTTCAGAGGGCAGAGTGGGGACTCAAAAGCACATGAGAATCCAGTGTTTTCTCTTACCAATTTGAAAAGCCACTCTTCTCAGCTCTAGTGGTTACCCAATCAAATATAACATCCTAAAGCCATGAAAGAACTTTTTAACAAGTCCCATGTTCCTAAAATACTCTAGACAGATATTTTAAAGCTAGACTGTTTTTATTACTATGGTGAAATATGCTATCTCAGCATTCCTATGTCAGGACAGAAACACAAACCTTCCACATATCTCCACATGGGTATCTGTTCATCTGTTCCTGCCTCTGGATCAAGATGTCCTGCATTTTACCTCTCTTCCCATATGGGCTGGCAACAAGCTTATCCCATTAACCTGAGACTTCAGTCATGGTGCTCAACAGATGTCGAGAAATCATCTTCAGATATTGATTGTTAACTGATGTTTCACTCATGACAGCCCTACATAATCTGGCTTTGGCTTTCATTTCCCCAACTCCAAAATAGAAAGCTAATCTTACCAATCTATAAAGGTTTCATTAGAGGTAAGTGTGTAAGTCACACATGCAAGTCATAAAAGAAATTTCTCCGATTTTTCCGTAATATCACACATCTCTATTTTAGAGAAGTACTAAAGACTAGATCATTGGTGACCTTTGCAGGCTACATCAAGGTAAAAGGCAAAATTTTCAAGTTAAAAAGGGGCCATTTCCATGGTATTTCCCCTGTGTGATCCTGTGATTTCTCTCAGTTCACGTACTTTCTGTTCACGTGACTTATGAACTTCGTAATAATGTAATGATGATCACAAATAAGCTGTCTGAATCTGTTTTTATATCACTGAACACAGAGGATATAACACACAGGACAGTTTGGCAACTCAGTTTGAGACACAATCATCATCCCTTAAGCCCCTAAAGTTTTCAGTTGCTAACTCAAGATCCATTTCCTTTACCTGGCAGGCAGTGTTGAACCTATGAACAGTGTTGAACAGCAATCCTTGGTTGGGTGTTCACTGAAGGTCATATATGGGATGGCTGTGGAACAAGCCTTCCAGTGGGACAGGACCAAAGCTGCTTTCAGATGACCCCCATAAATTCACAGGCCTTTTCCATCGCTCCTAGTAAATGAACAAAAAAAAAGAAAAAAAGGCATTTGTTCAATAAAATGACTCAAAACTGAAGTGTTCCCCAATTGTTTCAAGCATTATTCTTTCATATTCCAGGGCTGTAATTCATGTAAAACTGAAAGTAATAGGTAGAAAACAAATTATTTTATGACTAGCCATAGCAACTGTTTTGATGTCTCCTTTACAAAGTGATGAACTGTAGAAGATACGAAACAAACTCAGGCAGATTACTTTATGATTTAACAAAGTCCAACACCAGAAGCCAGAAAATCCTATTTCCTGTCTCATCCACATGCCTCAGGACTGCTACCAATTCTGGGGTGCAGCACCACATCTTGCCAGGAAAATACAGTATTCTTCTCATTCCCTCTGAAGCACTAGTAAGGTTCATTGATTTTCAATTCATTTCAAAATACAAAGAGTTTTTTTCTTCTTCCTCTTTTATAATATCTGTTCATATTTTAGGTAAATCCTGGTTTGCAATTAGCTTTCAAGGAATGAGTGTATGGATTTTACCATAGGCAAATCACTGCATCTCTCAATATTCTAAACAATGCTGAAAAAAGCAAAAAAAATCAGGAGGAGGAGGAAGTCCAAATATTATCTCAGGAAAACTGGGTTAGCACAGAAAAAGAACAAAAGTTTCCACAGCCAAAAAATCTCACATCTGGATGCTCTTAACTGTGTCAGTGAGGTCAGACACCCACTTGTATCTAGGTGTTGTGCAACTCGGGCATGCAACTCAAATTGATACCATGAATCTAGAAAAAGAGGCCTAATATTTTGCCATCACACTCTTTCTTATAAATCTTTGGTCCTAGAGAATTCCTTCCAGTTCTAGGGTTTTAAATAATTTGTTTTTAGACCAAAGCTGTCTTCTCCAAACCAAGTCCTGGATCCTGGCTGAGCTAGCTGGAGTTAGATCAGCATAAAACTAAAATAGCACAATGGAAACTTGGGTCTACCGTTAAATCATGCTTCTATTTTTATCTGGCAAAGCACTAAAACATGTGCTCAAGATCTGCAGAACGTAAGCATATGCTTAAAGTTAGTCCCACATTTACAAGAATTGCTAAATCAGGGCTTATAAATCAACTAATATTTTGAATCAAGATGAAATTTTGTGACCTTTAAAAGGAAAATATATAACACTGATCTTCACATGCGAAAAGAGATCTACAGAAGAACCTGAAAATCAGTCAGGAAGAGCTGAAAACTTTAAGCCAAGCTGAATGCTCACATAGGCCTTGATAAAGGAAAGGAACATCTCGGACAGCAATGCGAGAAGGTATGGCACAAGGGAGAAAATAAAACTGGAAGTTTGTCAAGTTCAACCTTAGTAGTGAAGGAATACTGAAATAGTGGTGCATGGCAGGTTACCCGCAGCACTGGCCAAAAATAAATACAAATATGTGACACACGCCATGCTCATAATGGTCCTTTCTGATTACAGCTTTGCGATTTCTGGCCACGACCAATTCAGATGCTTGATGACACCTTTAAGCTCACATGGTTCTTTGGGTTTAGATGATGGACAGATCATATGAGATTTTGACTGACACCATTTGAAATTTAATTTCGCCATTCACGATATTCAGTGTCACTTCTGCATTACACCCATCAATAAATAAATAAATATACTCCTTTCATCTTATATTACTGGCTATTTAATTCCTTTAATACCATCAGGTTCCTGTGTCACAAAGAATAGGGAATGAACATTTCTCTTTTACCTCCTCCATATTGCTTTTATCAAACGCTCCTTCAATTTTCAAGAGTGAAGATTATTACTTTATTTAGATATTCTAATAAAAGAAACAAATAAACAAAAAAGCTGACATTCCAGACATTTGATTATTTAGTTCCAGTTTAACTGACATTCCAGACCACCAACCTTTGGGATTAGAGAGAAATATTTTGGGAGGGGGTGAGGAAGGGTGTCATGAACCAAGACCTTTCCCTTTCTTGTCATTCTTTTTTACCAGGTAAGACTGCTTAATACAGATCCTTACTCCTAGGATTGCCATAAAGACACATCCATCCAAGCACCTCAATTATCATAAGACTTCTACAATGAAAATTGGTTATGTCTGTCTTTTATTTTTGTATCGTTCATTGGGAATGGACGAGACAAAATTCTTTCTTATGTCATAACTTTTTTTGGAGTCTTTAGTGAGATCATTTCAAAATCCATTCAAAAACACAAGCGCAGTATATTAAGTATCTCATGTTTCTCTAGACTCCATCCTTCAAAGAACTCCAGGTTCTGTGATGCATGCCTTTAATTTATAAAGGCTGTGTTAACACATCCGCAATATATCATATTTATGTATGCAGCCACTAACTCAGTTATAATTTCCTCTCAAATTTTCCTGGTACAGAAGCCAGATTTCAGTAGTCTGTAGTTTTTTTAAATCCCTGCAGGAACCTTTTCCAAGACTGGTGTCACATTATTTACCTCCTCTGTGACTGAGGCTGACTGAATCCAAATGCTTCATACCAGAGTAATTTAGAACACTTGAGTGAATATTATTTGTCCTGGAGATTTGTGATTGTTTCAGTCATCTGTTTTTAAAATTCTTCTATTAACAGTTCAATTAGAGACTGCTCCTTGGGCTCTAAGCTTAGGGAGAACTTCTTATTTGCTACCCAGTAAGCACCCAGTAGTGCGTGGCCTTCTTGACCTCGATTGCTCATTTTGCACTGTGCACATTTGCTGACTCTACCTATCGTAAGGCAGATTTTAACTATTTTTAGGTTTAGGAAAGCTTTTACTATTAGTTTTGACCTTTCAGAGTCACTCAAGCTATTTTAGATTAAGCTATTGTTTTACATTTTATGTGTTAGAATTTATACTCCTTTCCATTTTCTTTCTTCTGGGGTTCTTAATTTGGGAAGTGGCCCACAGAGAGCCATGCCCTCTTGTAAGTAGCAAGGATGCTACTTACTCTCTTAGCTCCGTTGCTTCCTCCATTAATTGGTATTTAAACCAACTTTTAGAGATAAATATTGCCATAGTGGTTTTTAATGTTAGCTTGACAAAAATAGTGAATTTGACCATGCAATTGTTACTCTTGTAGAGTAACTCCTCAGTGTGACAGTTATACTTGAAATCCGGTTCTCAGTCAAGGGTTTCTTTTCTTTTTATTGATTCATCACTTTCTCCTGCAATCAGTTTAAGAATTTTGACCTACTTTTTGTGTCCTACTGAGCACAAATATTCTCCAGATCCAACTATTCTTTCATTCTATTTTTGCATTGTCTCTAATATTTCTTAGCATTGTCACTGCTACGGTCAACTGTTTGAAAGAGCAACCTTATTGCAATATTTTTTTTTTCTGATTTGGCATGGCAAATTGCAATCTACAAAGAGTGGGTGGTAAATGATGATGCAGATAACCGATTTATCTTATTGGACTCTTATTTCTAACGTACTATGAGTCACTCCTCCAGCGGCAAAATCTGTTCTTGTCATTTCTACATAATAATTATCTCAATAATAAGGCTTCATATTATTTAGTTCCCTCCTGTAAGATTTCTGGGAGGCCAACACATTACAATTCACCTATCTTTGCTCTATATAAACTTAATATTTATAGAAAAGTACAAATACTTCTGTTCTTGGTCTGTTTCTCTGCCTATATATGTCTCATTTAACTGTGGGTTTGTTTAGCCTGCTCTACATTATTTATGTCAGTGTCTTTCACACTCTTCCCTGTTTCACACAGTCTGAAACATGCCAGTATAACTTCTATATAAAATACAACTTACTAGTGTCTCAATTCCTGCAACAACAGCAAAAAGTTCTCTCAACCAAACACAACCATTATAATTTCAGCATCCAGATAACAGAAGACACCTCAAAGTAGCACAAAAACAGGTGAATATCTTTACATACATTTATAAAATGAATCTTGTGCTTTCCAGAGAGACAAGTCTAGTGTTTGTGCTTCTTATCACCACAGGTCTCTGCCATGTGCTTAAGAAAGTTTACTTCTATTTAAAAGCCAGTGTTTTAGGGAAGATATGATAGATTTCACATTTATTTTCTAAGAATTGATCCTGGGCTTAATTTGCAGACAATGTACAGCATAGACTATATGGGGGAATGTGGCACAAAGGCAGTACTTTCACCCTTTGGACACGTGAAATATAAAACCCACAAGTTTTGCATTTAATCCTCTTCTCACCCATCACAGCCCCCTGCCAAAGATTAGAAAACCTTCTCCTTAAATAAATAAATAAAAGATTTCAGAACACGATCAACTCCTCCCTTCAGCCCTCGATGCCGACAGGTTTATCTCTATACACAAAGCTTCTCCCCCTTTCTCCAGCTTGGCAACAAAACCCAAGCTCAATGAATATTTGATGTGTGTGTGTGGTTACTGGAGCATTCTGGCTTCCGTCCACTAAGAGCCTTACACAACGGTGTATTAACCACTTCTCAATGTAGCATTTTGAGTCTGTCCAAAAGGGATGTGTGTTCGCCAGTTTAGCCAACGCTATTATTGTCTTGTCAGCTTAGTTCCTGTCTTTGGTTCAAGAGCAGGGTCTCCTTGCACAATGTTTTGCCATGGTTATGCTCCCAGCGACGGTCAGAGCAGATTAGCCTGCCTCAAAGCTCTATTCTTTCCTCTCATTTTTGAGGTCTGTATCTCAGGTGGGTGGGGAATGCCTACAGTTTATCCCCTTCAAAGATATACACTCAGATAAGCAATCACATCCCAGATTAACACAAGGCAAAATATAAAGCAGCTGAGACCTTTAATTTTGAAGAACAGAGCTTTATATTCCTTCATCAGCTTTGAAATTTTGGCCTCGAAATCCACTCAATTAAAAAAATTGATAGTACAACAGTGATGTCTAGCAGAGCACTTAGCTTCTCACTTTGCGCATCTCCCTTGTTCCTCAGCTAAATGAAGGCTGTCATGGACAGAACATCACTGTTAGCAAAACCAACGCAAAGCCTTCTTACCAGAGAGATGGGCACAGATCTCTTTCCTCTTCTCCTACAAAGAACACAATGTTACACTGCACATAAAGAGCAATATCAGTGCCAAACTGGGTGAAGGTTATTGCTCAATTTCTTAGATGAAAGAGCCATGGGAGACTTGAGGGTCCTGCCAAAGCCACTGACCTACATCTCTCTATGGCTCCATCTCCAGATGCTCATGGAGAGCACAGAAGCCTCCAAAGCATGAATCACTCCAACCCAAGGCAGGTTTCTAAGACAGGTAAGACAGATGGCAAGGGCTAGATGACAATCTTAGACTTTAATTCTAAATTTTAGATAGTTTTAGAAGTCAGGTGAGACAATTCCCAGCCTCAAGGTTTGCAGACTTGTTTTCAGATGAGCTGCAGATACTGACAGACTTAGCAAGGCAGAAAACAACAAGATAAAAGAAAAGTGCTGATGTGGAAGAACTAATCTCATTTCTTCTCTGCCTGAAAGCAGAAGGAGCTTCCATTTCAGAAGGCAAACTCTAGCCTTTGGTCTTTCTGAAGCACAGTGGAAGAAAGGGGACACTGCTGTTTTACTTTGCAGGAGCCCATAGTGCTTTCTGCATCATCTCATGAGATAACCACCAGACAGAAGGTACTCGGGTATTAAAGCCCAGTGAGTAAGGTCTGAAGGGCTCAGGGAGAGACTACTGACCACAGAATGGACAACACTAAGCCTTATCAACAGATAAGCACTACCTTGATTGCAAGCAGTGAGTCCTTACCCAGCAATGCCTGCTCCCCCAGCACATACCCAAACGGGCAGCGGTGGCAGGAACTGGAGATGAAGGATATGGGCAAGGGGCTCAGAACTTACTGAAGAGTAAGGGAAGGAGAGCTCCTTGAAAATAGTGAAGGAATTTTCCGTTGCAAAGATGTTGAGGAGAAAGCAACAGCTTCCCTAAAGAATCGACAGAATCACAACATCCCAAATCATACTTGAGACTGGATAGATACTACAGAAATACCAAAAGCTATAAATCTGAACGAACAGGATACCAGCTACTCTGAATACAGCTCTACAGTCATGTTGCATCTCTCTTCCAAAGGCACAGGCAGAAAAACATTCATTCTATCAATAGTTAATGCAGTTACCAGTCAACTTTCTTTTAAATTCCAGATCCCTCTCCTCCCCTGAATGAGTTGGTGAGGTTTTTTTTTTTCCCTTCAGAGCAGAGCTATCATCAATGGAAAGTTTTGAGAATTAGCTGAAAACAACTAAAGAGCCTAATTGACTGAAGAAGGGAAATGGCAACTTCCATCATCTCAAAAAGCTGCACCTTTCTCCTACTCATCTCAAAGCTGAATAAAGGAATTAAAAACATAGCCTGGGGCAGCCAAGAGAGATTTACAAGAAGCAGACATTAGTTCTCACTCTAAAGGCTGGGTGTGTGCATGTGAGCCAGAAGGAGCAAACACAGAGAAAGGGAGCAGAAACAGAGCCTTTGCACCGAGGAGGAGGAAGAAGAGAGAGAGAGAGAGAGAGAAGAAAAAAAAAACTTTAAACCTTTCCTAATAAAACAAAGATCATCCTGGCAACGCGAAATGCTACCCTACTTTGTTTATTTATCGACACAAAGAAAGAAGCAAGTTGGCACCTCAGAGGGTATTAAATGCTGTTTTTTTGCTGACTGAATGACCTCAGCTGAAATATTTTCCATGACAAGAGCCCAGAAGACGCTGGCACAGAGTCAGACAATAAGATTTTCAGAGTGTATTTACATTCTATCCATGGCCCCAGGCTGTTCCAAACCCATAGGCAGGTGCTGCCTTTATCTGTTCTTTGCTCACCTGGCTCCCTAGCAAAATGTTCTGAGGCCTGCGGCTCACCTTCGTTAACTATTTGCTGACTAGTTCTCAGAAAGCTGAGGAGCTTCAGAGACATCTGGGAGCCTGGCAGATGGAGATGGTGATGCTAGTCATCCCTCAAAGCTGACCAGTGAGGGGCACGTGTGGAGTTTCTCATCAGGGAGACCAAACCAGGTGGTGATGCAATAGCAGAAGACAAGTAAAAGCTAGACAAGTTAATGCTGGGGGAGAAAAAAATGCTTTTTTAAAATAGGTGAGGAGAAGGACATCCCTGGAAGAAGTACCTATGTTCTCCATCATTCAGGATCTTTAAGCTGAGTCTGGATAGTGCTTTAGAAAGAAACTTTCAGGATCCTGGAAAAAAACAGACTACAGGGTAACAGTTACCTCTTCTAACCTTGAAATCAATGCAGATAGATGCACAGCAAACCACATCCCTACACCACGGGACAAAAGGGATGGAGTCAGGCTAAGCCACAAAGAATCACTGAATCACATCTCCCAGTTCCATAGGACAAGCTCCCTGTATCACAGCCGTTGCAGATGTATGTGCTCCCTATAAAACCACTCCTGACCTGGTCTTCTGCAAAGCCATCTGCTCCATCCTTGTGGTGGAAACAGCCTTCTCTTTGCACAGTTTAATTTGGCTTCCAGCGCACAACTCCTCTCTCTTGAGTAATAAGCCTCCAGGAGATGCTGCAAGAGGATACGCC
>JAVCKT010014775.1:0-17892 GCA_032273925.1 Rhynchotus rufescens
CAGTCATCCAGTCTGTCCAGGTCCCTCTGGATGGCAGCGCAGGCCTCAGGGCTATCAGCTACTCCTCCCAGTTTGGTGTCATCAGCAAACTTGCTGAGGGAGCACTCCAGCCCTTCATCCAGGTCGTTAATGAATAAGTTGAACAGGACCGGACCAAGGACCGAACCCTGGGGGAGGGACACCGCTGATTACAGGCCTCCTACTGGACTCTGTACCACTAATCACCACCTTCTGAGCTCTAAATTGACATAAAATATTGAAGCAACTGAATCTCATCCCTTATGATAAAAAGGAAAGAAAAAAAAAAGGAAAAGAAAAGGGAATGGGCCACATTGCAAGTACTGGCATCTCATTATATTTTTTGGTCATATAGCCTCTATAAGGAATGAAAAAACCTGTGTGGGCACCTCCTCTTCAGGAAGAAGAGCTTTAACTGTCTCTGCATTCACTCCATGCATTACACTTAGCTGGTGGACAAGTGCTGAGGACTCCAGCCTGTGGGCTGCTCTACTCTTCCTGTTGCAGCTGTGGCTCAAATTCAGAAAGCGTTTCAAGAATTAGTGGGTCTGGGAAAGAGAATGTAGCTCTTGCCCCATAATGAAGGTGTTCATGGTTGTGTGTATGACTGAAGAAAAATTTAGTCTATGTTCTAAACTCTAGCCACACTGTGAGGCCTTCTTCCAGTCTTCCCCATGGCATCAGGGCCCTCTCCAGAGTGAGGAATGCAGAGCAGGCTCTTGAAGTCCTCCCATCCCATCCCAACATGTATATTCCTAAATGCCACCAAAGCACTGGCAGAAAACAGTGCTCTTGAATTCTCTGCCTTGCTGTGTTGAAACACCTGCATGGTTAAGACAGCTGAAACCTGCCATGTATCTGTAGAGCTGGAGATGGTTTTACACAGCCTGCTGGCCTGTGTGTGGGCCGCATCAAGTGTGATATCAAGACGGGGATGCAAATGCTTGCTATTTTTTTTTCCCAGGGAAAGATGGTGTAATAGTGATTAAAGGAAATTCTTCTTTTTTCCCTCTTCAGAAGCTTCATTGCACCAAACTGTAGTCTTCCTCTCAATGCTCTTAATTGCAGGCTGCAATCTAGCTTTTTGCTTTCTGTCATAGCAATTCTGCCTTTCAAATTCCCCCTTCGATGGCTTTGGCAGTAGAGAATAGTTCTTTATAAGACTGCATAATTGTATAATTTAGAGTTTTTTTTTCTCTCTGACGAGATGCCAGGTTTGTCTGGAATTTCTTTCACACTAAAACAAAGGTGTGTTTTCATTAAAGATAGGATCCTACTCCTTCTCTCCCTCTTGCTCAGTTACTCTGTCTTAAATGATCTGGACATTTAATACTGAAGACTGTGCTTATTTTACCTCAGTTGCAAGTATTTTCCATTAAATTCTTGGATTCTTCTCTAAGTCTGTGCTCACCATCCCTTGGCACGAGCATGTGAAGCTTCTCCAAGATCAACTGAGAAAACAAGGTGGAGGTGAGTGTCACCAGACACTCGTGATGAGACACTACTGCCCTTTGATAGTAGCAGTAATTTGGTGGTAATGATAAATTTTGCATTGGCAGTAAATAGCACGTGCAGTCAGGGCAGTTTGTACAAGTGAGTACCTAAGGCTGCCCTTTGCAAGACTGGACAAGACTGGGCTTCTGGTCTAAGCTCTTCCAAGCTGGAATTTGCCAAGCTTCTAATGCAGTGTTGTTTATTTGTGTGTGTGAAAGAGGAGAATCCTGCTTGCTTTCCTTCTGTGGGGTAGACACGCGAAAGCAAAGTCAACAATATTGACACACAGCTGAAAACAGGTCAATAGCCTCACTTGATGAGTGTCTATTTTCCATCTCACCTTCTTCTGTGGAAGGAAGAAAAGGCAAGGGAGTGTTAAGACTGCAGGCTGTGCAGTCTTCACTGTATAAGGCCATTTTCTATTCCCCACTTTCTGCTTGCACTGTATTTCCCCACTTTCTACTTCTACTTTTTTAATAGAAAATGATACATATGCTCGCTATAATACATGCCTTTCCCATTTTAAATCTGAAATACTTTTAGATTAAGAATATTATTTTCCCCCTTCTGCATTCTTCAGTTTGCTGCAATTTGGTATCTACCTGTGCCAGACTGACTTCCACGCTTGTTGCTGACCTCCTGGGCACTGCAGGAGTGTTCAGCCCAACTGCTTGCTGCTCTTTGGTGCTTGAGCTTTTTTTTTCTGACACTTTAGAGCATCTCTCCCAGCAGAGATTTTGATGCAGTTTCGGATGTAAGAGGTGACTGAGCAGATTCAGCACAAACTGGGGCAGAGATTCCTGCGTTAGGGGCTGGGAAAGCAGTAGCTACAGCAGAACAACGTTGCATTTCTCCTTGCAGACCTCAAGTCCTAAATATTGACTAGAGGGAAGCACCTTTTTTTTTTACAGTTCTGTTCAAAAAGATGTGATTAAAAAGTTCTTTTAGACTTGTGACGCCCTTGACCAAAGAGGTCATGTTGTCACGAGGAAAACTTTGGAAAGAAAGAAACTTGGGAGGGCTTTTGGCTCTGTGGATTCTGGCCAGGTCAAGGAAGGTGGAAAATGAAGACAGACCTATGGGAAATTGCAATTATTTATAACATGTTTAAGAAAAATCGTAATAGTAAAAAAAGACTTGAACTGTTGTTTGGAAAGGTAAAGATGGCTGTGGTTAGGAAGTTCTTGTGTTAAGGCTCTCTTTTGGAAAAAGGTTAATTGACAAACCAGAGCAGGAAAACCATTAGGATCAGTGCAGTCGGAGAACCAGGGATGTTAGTGGTTGTTCAACATGTGGTCACTGTCTTGTGGAAGTTGGGGATATGGGTCTCCTTTCCCAGTGAAACAAAATGGACCATTTCCCCTTGTTTTCTAGGAGGTTTATCTCTCCCTGCTTCTCATGAATTAGTGCATGCTGCAAAATCTGGACTGACAGTCGAGGAGAGATTAAGAACTTTGAAAGAGAAACTAATTGCATTTTTTTTATCATTATTTTTAAATCAATAACACAGGCCTAGGTAAAAAATGCTCATAGAAATGTTTATAGAGAATGTTACTTTTGGTTAATAATTTCAACTTCAATTGCATCCAGAACAAGGTTTGTTTCTCATGTGCAGGCTAGATGGAATGTAAAGATGAAAAACCGATGTGTTTCTTAAATCAGAGTTTAATTTCCTAAATTTTAATTAGTACTTAAATAAAGCTTTGCCAACTGCCTCAGTGCCAGATTTTCCAATCCCTTTATGAACGCTATAACACCTTTACCAGGGAGTATTATTTAGCTCAAACTGTCATTACAGCGCAATAAGAATTTCACTCTCTCATCGTTTGCTTTTAGTACACACCGCTGCTTACACAGATGGCACCCATGTGAGGCAGTAATTTTATATTCAATTTAATAAACAGAAGATGTCTTACTTGTGGTGCATACACAGCTCTCATCAAGGCAAAAGAAGGCCAGGGCCATATGACAGGGTCTTGGGGACTTGGCACATATAATACTAAGCATCCCTCTGCTTGCTTTATGGGTCTCCTGTTTTCTCCCAAAAGGTGGTTTTCAGCAGGGTGAATGGTTGGTTCCCAGGCAAAGTATTTCTTAGCAAACAGGGATGAGATGCAAGTTTTCAGGTGGGATGGATCCTAGTGGCAGTGGACGTGGGTAGTAGCTAAAGCTGGAGGAGGTGGGATGAGTCAGTACCAAGAATTCTTGTTGTAAAAAGGGAGGACAGGTCAATGGGAGACCAGGAAAGGCAGATGTGGTTGTGTTGATAAAGCAGAGGTTGCTATGGCTAATTCTGCCACAAAGATCCTGCCTAATTCATCCAAGCAGCAGAGAGACATCACTCGTCTCCTTCAAGGTCTTCCTGAGTCACTTGGCGCTGTGTGTGCAGTCCTGATTGCCGATGTTCCCAAAAGATATGCCCGAGCTGGTGCAAAAGCAAAGAAAAATAACAATGAGGTGAGCAGGGAGCAAGGTGACTCTGTTAGCCTAGCAAAAGGCATGATTTATTCAACTTGGCCAAGGAAAGGTTGTAGAGGGGGATGAGGCGTGCTGGCAAGGCCTCCCAACACTGTGCCAGCACTGGAAATGGTGCAGAGCTGTTGGTTTAAGGGGTTTCAGCCAAGCTGCAACGCTAAAGAGCGACAGTGTAATTTTCAGATACGGCAACCAAGTGCATTTGAGGTCAGGGCTGATATAAGCGAGGAAGCTCTCAATCCTCTATCGCTCCTCTGAGCGCTCCTGGTGGAACAGTGGGACTTCTTCATGGGACGAAGAAGTCCCTGGCAGTGCCCGGGTGGTGTCACTGCAAAGTGGTTTCTGTTGCTTGCAAGGTCTGTTGGACAAGTCATTGTGAAGCAAGCGACTGTGCTTGCTCATCGTTGCACTTGGACCACTTTGTTTTGATCCCTCCAACAGAGCAGTGGCTTTTCAGGTTTAGAGAAGGACTGTTGAACTGCCAGGTTCTTCAGCTTGCTGTGGTTTTGATTATGGTCTACATCTATTTTGAGAGACTGGTCCCACCCTTCTGTAGTTTTAAGGGTGCTACATCCTGCATTGAACTAAAGAAGTGTCTAGAAATGAGTGGAAGAGTAATATTGGCAAAAAATGAACTGCTTTCATTTATAATGGACCAATTCACAGACTTAAAGGTAGCTCTAGGCAATGGAGCTCTAGGAAAGCCCTGCAAATCCTTGAGAACAAGGACCTGAAATCTAAGCTAGGGCTTTGTAAACTTATAGGAGGGATTTTCTAGCAGAATAGCAGAGGAATTAAAGCAGGTAGAAAATATAGCTTGTGATTCACACAAAAGTCTCTCTAAGGGGCTTTGAAAGGAACCAGGGCTACTGTTTACATCACACTGATACCAGTCCCATGCTTCAGGGCTTCCACTTGCTGCTTGCTGTGACTGAAAAGGAATTTATTTCTCCTTTAGCTATGACTAGACACAAGAGATAGTGATGCTTGTATATCTTGCTTGGTGGCTCAAACACATCACCGTATCTTGAAAGAGAAAGGATTTTTGTTTTCCTCATGTGAGAGTGGCAAGGGCTACGCTGCTTTCTTTTTTTGTGTCCCTTCTCTAAAGTGGAGTGTGGTTAGTCCCCTGGAAGCCAAATCTAATGCATTCCTGCTCATACAGATGCCTAAGACATCTGTAACACTCTTGAGCACTTCTAATCTCTTTTGCATCTCTTCCTTATAGTTTGCTCTTAATGCAACAAGCATTAACA
This sequence comes from Rhynchotus rufescens, assembly GCA_032273925.1. Lineage (NCBI taxonomy): Eukaryota > Metazoa > Chordata > Aves > Tinamiformes > Tinamidae > Rhynchotus > Rhynchotus rufescens. The sequence continues at coordinate 5,244 of JAVCKT010014775.1, forward strand.
GGGGCATCAGGGGTTGCCTTAGAGGGCATCAGGGGTTGTTGTGTGGCTTTTGGAGTCAATGCCTGCTGCAAGTGCTAACAAGCAGTCCTTTCTAGTCTCATGTTCCCCTGACATCCTCTCTATTCTCTGCACTTCTGTAGCTGAGTTACAGAGGAATTTGTTTATTTGTTTGTTTTGGTTACTCTTTTCATATTCAGATCATTGCCTCTCTATTTCCCTTGACAAAACCTGTGGGCATTCTACACTAGGGATTTTGTATACAAGAGAACAGACTGCCTTTGGATAGGAAAGCTTCACATTATCAGCAGAGAAATCTTCCTCATTCCTGTACTGTATTATTAAATATAGGAGCTGTTCACTGCAGAGCCATCCCAATGGCTTCGTTTCACGTTGCACTCACAGCCACTCACTGCATTTCTGAGGAAAGAAAAGTACATGTTTCAGAGGGAAAACAATAAAAACATGAGAATGTTCATGCATTTCCTTTAACCATTTCTTCTTTTCTGAATATAAATAAATAGATAAATAATTAATGCATCTGGTGAGTTTGTAGGAGTCTTCTTTTGGCAACGGGGGCTTTGGGATGGCAGGGGCTGAGGACTGGGACTGCGAGAGCTGCGTGCATCTTTGGGGAGTCAACAGCTGTCTACTCTTGGATCTACTCATCTACTCAACTCATCATCTCTTTGACTTCCATGAGTTTCTGTGAGGCTTGTTGTTATGTGCAGGCTTTGAGACGGTCTGGTTTGTGCAGACCAGCATCACCAACCTGTGCCAGGACCTGCTCATTGCACTATGATTTAACTGAGGATGATTTAACCCAAGATCTGGAATAGCTGATGCTGCTGAATAAGGCTTAGATTGCTGCGATGAGCATTAGGGTCAGTAGTGATGGCTCAGATTCCCTCTAAATGATGACAGTCTTTTTTATTCTGGACAAATTGTCCTATTTTCAAAAGGAAAATTTTATTGATTGATATTGAGGCTTCCTGAAAAGCTTTGAGGCAAACACAGATGCAGAACAAGGATCTGAGAGAGGGTGAAGATGCCAATGCATGAGGCCCACCACGCTGCTGCCAGTATGTGGAATGGAAGTAATTAACTCTTCATGAATAGTTAAATTTAAAGAGTTAAGAGATGATTGTATTCCTCAGCCAGCTTAGCAAAATAGCTGCGTCCCATGGGCTTTGCCACAGAGTGAGCTGGGTTTGGAGAGCTGTTCCCACAGCTCTAGTCAAGCTGTGCAAATATTCTGAGCACATTTAATATATGTAAATTAAATTAATGTTAAATCACCATGTCTCTGTGGTAGTGAATAGTACAGAATAAGCAAATGGGAACTCACAGCAAATGGAGGTGATTCAGCTGTCAGCTCATGTGCGTGAATATTTCCCTGAACTCTTTGCTAAATGGAGGGATCACAAAAGTACCATTTTACTTAAAAGAGCAAATATTTAATAAACGCAAAATATGTAACTTTATTATGTTTCTTTCTGGTAAATCCCGCTCTGCTAGAGCTTTAGCTTTATTGTTCATCTTGATAATTTCATTTCCCAATAATAGCCCACCAGGGCTATCTTGCATTTCATTATTTTATGAATACTTCTGTGGACGTTTGAGGCCACAGAAGTCAGCCCCCAACCTCATGCTGCACAGCAAATATCGTCCCTTTCTTAGCGGATGAATTATTAATAGAGGCTGGGCTTTCTTTTTTTGATGCAGGAAGTTCCAATGAGTTCACTTTTGCTACAAAGATTTTAATATTGTATCGCTGAGCTCCTACTGCAGGCAAACAGATTTAAAGCAGATGAATTATGAATGTTTTTGCTAATGCCACCAAACTGGGAGCCAAGAAAAAGGGTGGCAATTCAGAGGGAGGCATAGCTTGATTTCCTCTGAGCTTGATGTTTAGGTGATAGAGGCTGCTTGAGGGGCCTACAGATCCATCCAGATTTTGTCCACAAAAACATTATGCCTCTATATTTGTCAGATCTGGCTGTAGGGGTTTTCTGGTAGTTTTTTTGTTTGTTTGTTTGTTTTTAATGTCTTTTTTCCCTCCTAATGTAAAACAAATAATCTCTCTCTAATCATCTCTAATACTGATGCCCTCATGGACTTTCAATAGCTGTGGGTAAAGAGGCAAGAGGATGAATAAAAATGGTTCTTTTTGCTCCTACCTGGAAAAGGAGCTTTGTAACTAGTGTGGAGTCGAATGAAAAATAGACTCGTCTCCAGGAAAATTTTTAAAAATGAAGTGCACTGCGCTGCTATCTCGCACATTAGTTGGGAGGGAGCTACTGAAGTGTGCAAATGCTATTGTAGCTGAAGGGCAGCAGTAATCAAGCGGTGAAAGACTCTTTCCCCTTGAGATTTGTCTCGAGTAGGATGCCTGAGTTTTAAAGAAAAAATACCTGATGCAAAAAAAAAAATAGATAGGAAGAAATCTTTTGTATCGATCAGGACTTTTCATTCAAAAATCAGAACTGGCGAAAGGACCCCTTGCAGCGAGGATTCACCTTAGTCATTAAGGGAAGTGAGGCTCTGACTCTGCTCATGGCCGCGGCAAGGTGGGAATGGTGTTTTGGATAGGTTTGCACCACAGACGTCTTCCCGAGCTGCTGAGGACCCTGCACTCAGGGCAGGTAGCAGTCAAGAGCCCTCCTTTTGGTGCCCTCCTAGATGAGCTGGCGTGAAAGCTGCTCTGGGTGGGGACATTGCAATTTGTGCATGATGTACAGCACGGAGGGAGAGCACTGGGGCTCCCAAAGCTCCTGCTTTCAGAATGTTGAAAGCAAATAAATAAAAACAGAGATATTCCACCCCCTTTTTCTTTTCTTTTCCTTTGTTCTTGCTGCCTAAGTATAGCTCTACTTGAAAGGATTGCGTAGTATAAGGGCAAGCAGCAAAATCTTCCTTTCAGAAAGGCAGGGCGGTGCTTTTTTTTTTGGCTATTTATATGTATTTTTTAAAGTTGGGTCCAGATTGGTTCCTTTGATCCTGAATTGCAGCTTGCCTGTTCCCACTCCTACTTCCTAGCTCTCCTCTCCTCTTGTTTCTTTCCCCTTTGATCTCACGCGGTTACGCCCGTCGCTTGTGCTACGTGAGCAGCATCAGCAAAGGCGAGGCCCGGGTGGGCACGGGCACGGTGCAGCTCTCCAGCTTGCAAATCCCTCATGTAAGACGCCTCGGAGCCCAGACCAGGATGCCAAAGCTGAGCATCCGTCCAGCTCCTTCTGTTGGACGCTTTGCGGTGAGCTTGGCTCCTCCTGGTGCGGTGGGCAAGGATGCAGGTCAGCTCCACAGATACACAACCCCCCAGACCTGCAAACTTATTTTTATTTAAATCAGTTTAATCTCTCAGTCTCTATTTGTGCTCCTTTCTTATGCAGTAGCTAATGCATTTCACCCCTTTATGGCACAGATTTACACAGCACAGACAGGACGGTCTGGGTACACACATACCACAACAGGCCAAGAGTGCTTGGGGAGCCCCAAATACGTGATAGTGCCTTTTTGGTTGTGTCTCGTCATTGCTGAGGATGTACAGACACTGTGATTTTATTTTCTTGCTGCTCAGGGTGCAGCAATGTCTGTGACTAGGTAGAGAGCAGCTTTTGCATCCCAGCTTCTCAGCCCTGCTGTAACCTTAAGAAATCCCTCTCCTTACGTTTACCTAAAGCCCTTCCTAACAGAATGCAGGGTTAAAATAAAGTTTTAGGTTTCTGCAAATAGAGGCAGTACTATTTTTTATATTACTTTCTAAAGAAAAAAACAAAGTGACCACCGCACAGACAGAATTTGGGTAGCTGCTGTGCGCTGGTCTTTTGCTCCAGGCTACACTTGCTCTTTCTCCAAACCATTTCTGTTGGAGATGGGCTGATAAGCATCACCAGACAGTTTTGTTGCTTTGCTCAGACAGAGGGATTAAAGCAAGTAAGTGGCTTAGGGAGATAATACTTGGCAGAATCTTACTCTTTTGAAAGGAGAGTCATAGCTTATAGTTGCCCAGTAGCATTTAAGCAATGAGAATATTTAAAGACCAAAGTTAATATATTGAAGACCAGTCCTCTTTCCTTTCTGTGACTGACTTGTTGCTGCTCTAAGCTAAGACACAGCTGTTTGCACTGCTGTAAAGTGGAAGGCAGTGGCACTGTAGCCCTATGACGTCTTGTCCCACATCTGGACAAGAGGGGATATAGGATGTCCTTAGACTTTGGTTCTTGGCTGTGGGAGACATATCTCATTCCAGGGAGCTTGTTTAGATAAGCTGGTGGAAAATTTCTGTCAGTTTTTCTGCCAGAAAAAAAGTATTTTCTGCTTTTGTTTTGTCATGTTTTGCTTTTTTTTTTTTTTTTTACCCTGCAGAGGTGAAGTGCTACTTAAAGGTGACCTACTACCCTCCAAGTGTCAGTAGGTCACCTTTGCATCAAGGATCCTGCAAGACAGGCAGACCCGTGTTCTGGACTCCAATAGCATTTAATCAATGATGCATAAGCTCTTGTGAAGATTTGCTGCTGGAGCGCTGTGTCACTTGGTAGCTCGCTGCTGTTCTGGTTAATCCGGGCATGCAGGACATGTAGATCAGCAGAACTGTGGGTTCTCTGCTTGCAAATCTTGGAAGCTTGTTGGAACCTAACTGCATTAGAGTGAAACCACAGCCAAGCAAATAGGTGACAGCAGGGTGCATGTAATTATTCTTTAATGCTAAGAGAGGAGAAATCCTCTCTCTTTCAGTTGCCTTTCAGTCGGCCTCTGCTGTGCCACTTAGGCTTATCCCAGCGCAATAGCAATTGATGTGTCTCTAGCCTGATGCCTGCCTTCTCTTTAAAAATGTAATGTAAGACTTCAAATGGCTTTGAATGTGGATGTAATTGTGTCTTTGAGAGAAGAAGGCAATAACAAAATTAAGCACAATAAAGAAAAAAAAAAGAGTGAATATAGAAGGGCAAAAAGGAGATATAGGACAGGAAAAATGAGGGCTTTTTTGCAGAACAGTTAGTGCTGTTGTGGGAAGCCAGGGCAGAGAGCTGTGGTATCACACGGGGGTACTATGAGAGGTGCACGGTCCAAAGGCTCCAGTGATCCAAAGTGTTTCTGTAACCCAAATACCATGGAAAATGCCAATTATCTGTACTGCCCTGTTTTAGCTGGATCCTATAGTGGTAAGACCTCCAAGCAGGCAATGGGGAGGCTGGAGCTGTTCATGCCGACACGGGTATGCTGCCTGGCTTGCTTTTGAGCTGGCCTCTTATTTTCATGATTGTTTTTTCCCTTAATGTTTAGTGGAATGGCACTTCAGGCTTGGGAGCCAGCACTGCAGACGGCTCTGTATGTGGCTGGAGAACAGCCCAATAAAATAAGCAGATGTTGTTATTAAAAATAAAGCAGAAAGTCTGCTAAATAGAGCTGCCCCTGAAGAGAGGCAAATTATCTCATGTAGCGCACGTTGAATTTTACAGATTTTACTTAGAATCTGGCAGATTTGACCTCAGCAGACTATTAGTAAGTGAAAAAACAGAAATTAGAAGAGGGACAGTACCACAAATCTGTGATCGTGCTTTTAGGGATCGCTTCTAGGGAAGTATTCGGCCCGGCACTTGGCACTGGTGAGGCTGCACCTCGAATACCAGAGGAGGCTTGGGGTAGATTTTATCGCCCTCTTATCAGGGGAGACCTTATCAGGGAAGAACTTCTCAACCTGGAAAGAGCTTGTAGTGAGGCGAGGGTTGATCTCTTTTGCAGAATAACTATGGATAGGACAAGAGGAAATGGCCTCAAGTTGTGCCAGGACAGGTTCAGGTTGGATAGCAGGAAAAAAATCCCCATGGAAAGAGTAGTCAAGCATTGGAACAGGATGCTCAGGGAAGTGGTGGAGTCACTGTCCGTGGCAGTGTTCAAGAAATGTGTAGGTGAGGTGCTTAGGAACATGGTTTAGCAGGTATGGTGGTGTTGGGTTTACAGCTGGACTTGATGAGCCTGAAGGTATTTTCCAACCGTAGTGATTCTATGATTCTGTATGTGCTGCAGTTATGCAATGGTGGGTCTGCAATGAGGTGCTTGGTCATTGAAGTGCATGGACCCATGAGGGCACCCATCCCTCTCCTCGAGCAGCCTTCATACTTCATGTTTTTCATGTTTTAAGGTTTCTTTAATAATTGATTCTGCACAAGTTAGGGAGATTGGCTCCATAACTCCTGGGGTATTTGAATTTCCCTTTCCATTTCAGCACTTCAGCCTCTTCAGATGTTTCTGATAATCCTGAGGAATTTTCCTAAGAATTTGGGGAGGGAAAATCCTTCCCTCATTATCCATTAAAAAAAATGAATTAATAAACAAAAGCATTATGTGTATAGCATTTAAGTCTGAGCCTTTTACAACCAAAGTGAGGAAATGGAAAATGACACTCCAGCTTGGCTCACATGCTGCTTATTAAAGAGGGATCCCAGTCTGAAAGCATGTGCTTCTCCATCTCCACTTGGACTTCCTTTTAGTTGTTATGGATGTACTTTTTCCATGGGCCAGCCAAAAGAAAGACCAGAGTAGTAGCTATGGATATACATTCTCTAGGAGATCTTGTCAGAGAAGAGGTGGTTTTATCCAGGAAAGAACATTGGGATTTTGGGGAAGCTCCCCATCCTTATGCCAAAAGGAGCCTTTCCAAATGCTCTCTGCAAGAATTCATTTTACTTCCATTTCAAGTTTTGGAAGAAAATGTAATAAGGTTTGAAACTGTCATTTTGGAGGGAGGAAAAAAGAAGAAAAAAAGAAGAAATCTTATGTGGAAATACTTCTTTCTGAAATGTAAGCTCCAACTTCATTCTCATGAGATTCTTTCCCTGTGTCTTCTACAGGATTCAGTGTAACTGAAGTGTAATCTTGGCTGAAAACTTCTCAGCTGATGAAACCTGAAAGGCAAAAAGGATGTGAACGCAGCTGCAGTGAACGGCTTTTCTATTATTTCATAGGAATATCCATAAAGCTCTTTATTTTGGGGGATTCACATGGAGCAAAGTTATCTCTTTTTGCCTTCATTCAGGCTTCCCTTTGGAAATGTCCTGAGAGTGACTTACTATATACACTTGTTTTTATAGAGCTCTTGATATAGTTTGCTAGACTCCTATAAAACTTTTTAAACTATGAGTGATAGGTGCCATTTCTTGAAGATTGGGTCCATACATGACGATTTACTGGGAATTCATTCGTCCTAACACTAAAATCCACATTATAGCGTGAGCATGTAGCTTCCTAAGCAGCACATTTTTTTTTTCTGTTTTGTCCTTTTTGACCTGCTTTTGTCCTCAAAACATGGCCCAGAGAAGAAACTTCAGAGTACCGTTTGGGAGGCAGAAACTAAAACTGGGAAGGTGGGAGGGAGGGTAGAAGTTAAACAAAACTTGCATCTTTGATTCAGAGTGAGACCTTTCATTTCCAGGTGCTGCAATATGCACATAAATATGGGTTTTTGTCCACAGAGATTTAAACAGAGAAAGGCTTGATTCCAGGCTTGGAATATTTTGGAAGAAAGTGATACAAAAGCCTGTTCTGATGCAAACACTCAGGGGGAAAATTTGACAAGTTGTCACCGATCTGTAATTTCTTTTGCTGCAGATTTTTGGAAAACGGAAGGGTATTCAAAAATATCTAGGATCTTACCGCCCTCACGGCAGCCAATTTTCCCAATTAGGGAAATTAGTCAATTAGGATCTGGCTAAGGAAATGTCCCCATTAGGTTTCAGGGTATTCTTTGGTGTTGTTTAGCTAGGTACTACTGTCTATTTGACAGGCAGACCAACATAATCTTCCCCTTCTAACAGAAATGTAAGGAAGCATGAAGTAAAGGGACTTGGCTTCTCCTCACTTTCTTTCTGCAATATGCCAGCACTTGGGACCTGCTTGGAGTCCCTCACCGTTGCATATGAGCTAGGAATTGTGGAAATGATCATTTAAAGGATCCTTCTCTCTTTTTGAGCTGACATTCCAAAACGATCTGTTCTACATGAAGTATCCTATTTTCTTTGAAAGTTTGCTTTTGAGGTTTTGCAGCATTTTGCCCATTTAGGTGTATTCTTGCATCACAGTCTCTGAGTCTGGGGTCGGTTATCTGGTAGCACCAACATAACTTCTTATGTGGAAACGAATGTTCTGCGTTTATAATTTCCAGCCTTTCACTGAGAGGTAAAAAAAGCCTGAGGGGGGCAAAATCTTTTAATCGAAAGCTGTCATCAGCAGCAATAACTTTTCAGTTCGTGTGTCCGCGTGTAATCCTGTTGTTAAAAATGCATCCTCTTAACAGTTTGAAAACTGAAATTTCAGCTCAAAATACTCAATATTTCACAGTTTTGGCATCCTGCCTGTTCGCGAAGGGCAAGTTGACTCTTGCCTAGGCAGATGGAGGTACCAGAAGAATACATAAGGGGGAAGAGGACTTTGGCTATGGGAATCAAAATGTGGCCTTCTTCCTTTCTGCTCTCTTTCACACTTGGGCTTCCCATCTGCTCTAGACCAGTGATGTTTATTCCTTACAAAGATTATTACCTGCAATGTTTATTACTTATAATATCTACTAATAGCTAAATTTCCTTCATTTCTCTCTGAAGCAACTAGCAACTGTTGGAAATAGAATGCAGATTAAGTAGACTCTGTGGCAGAGTCTATTTGTACTGGTTTGTACTGGTTTGGCAGACTCAATCCGTACCTGTGAGACTGATGCAATTACCTCTTGTTTCTTGAATCTAAGCATCATTTTTGCACTAAATATATATATTCTCTTCATTTCCACTTGTATGAACTACAGAGCAATGATATTTGGGGAGTTCCTTGCACATGGAAGAGGAAGACATGAAACTTGAGGCTATTGGAAGAAATGGAAAACAAAGGTCCTTTAAACCAATCCAGACAGTCTTTAAACATGAAAGCAAGTTTTATTATAGAGGTTAGTTTACATTACACTCATTTATTAAAACCTAAGGACATCTTTATAAAAACTACGGTATATAAAGACAAGAGCAGTGCAATAGCAGTGTAAAACACGTTTTTGGTTTACCTGGCAATCACTGTAGAAAGACAACATGATTCATAATATGAAGTTAGAGTATACTGCAAAAAATAAGATTAGCAAATCACTGGACACGGGCACATATTGAACTCAAACATCGAGTGTTATGTGAACAGTATTACTGTCAATGTGTTAATAAAGAGTAACTACAGTGACCCTAGAATTTCTAGTTAGCTTAATTAGCCTAAAATTTGACTGCAGACTATTAAAATAGACTACTGTACCATATACCTTATACTCCTAGTAACTTACCATTTATGTAAGAGGAGAACTAGAAGAAATGCCTGTCTTGCACAAGAGAGTTTTCAAGGCTGGAAAACACATTTCTTTCTGCTGTGTGGGTGGGTTTGGGGATTTTATATTTACTCTCTTTTCAGAGACCATTACTGGTGATTAAATAGAATGGACTTGAAAAATCACTGTGACGTGGTACTTCATAACTTCATGTGGACAGTCTTTGTACAGAAATTACAGCCATAGTAGGTAGAACAGTTATCTAAAATTGCTGCTACAATATGCTGAAGTATACATTAAGAGGCCAGATTATTTTCACTTTGTTTGTAAGATTGATACCAGGCACAAATGATGGTTAATTACAACACTGACTCCTGCACAAGCTTTATAACATATTTTTTTATGTCCTATATTATGCACAGCAATCATTAGGAAATTGGACACTCAGTTCCTAGCAAAATGTAAGAAGAGAGAAAACATGTTGGACAAGGAAAGAGGCTTGCTGGAGCACGAGTATCATAGCAGCCACTGAAATGGGCTTTTGTCTTTGCTAAATAGGGTGTACAATGGCAATATATATACTTCTGTAAAGGGTAATTTTCTATCTATTCTTTTTTTTCCCCAATTATATTAGGATGGATAGGGAAAGTGTATTTATTTTAGTTCAAAAATCTTTTTTTTTGAGAGACAGAGAGACAGATTGTGCTTGAGCCAGTCTCTTTCTACAGAAAGTAGAACTGAAAAATTCAGTGCAGTTGATATCCGGGTTGCCACAATTATTTTTCCTGTACAGGGATCACAGAGCACCACTTCAGTGATGGATGAGATGTTTGGATTGTTGCTTGTCTCACCAGTGCTCTTCTACAGTGTCTCCAGCAATACAGGAGAGGGGCCGATGATGATGGTGGTAGGGAAGCAGCACATGATGCACTATTTCCCTTTAAGGCCCAACTAGTATTTGTCTTTTTCAAGATTTATGTTCTGCTAAGCTAGATAGGCTATCAAGTGATTATAGTAACACAGTTGATGAACTTCATCATTTATATCCATAAATTAATCGGTGCACAAAATCCAAATTTCAGCCAGAGAGCATCTACCCTATGTTAACTGGCTCTGTATAGAGATTCAAAAAGAAAAAAGAAAAAGAAAAAAAAAATGCACATCAGTTACAAGGTTTACAGGTACTAGAAGTAAAGCATAAAACTGCTCATTAATAACGCACAATTCCCAAAGGGAAAAAAACCCTTACAAAATACAGTAAGTCACACAAACCAGTATCGAATACAAATTCCTGCATGAACATAAGCTTTTTGCAAAGGTCTCTGTGGTGGTTGCAACCTCACAACTAAAGCAGCTGCTGGCAGCAAGAAAAAGGAGCTAATAGGGGCCTGCTAGGTGTTGGGGGTGAGAAAACTCTACTGAAGGATTCTTCTAAGAAAACTAAAATCTCTTAGTGCGCAGGGTTGCACACTCATCAGCGACACCTGACCACTTCCTAGCTGCTGCCTGGCCTTCCTCCCTCAGCAATACTCTGCTTTTATTCACTGGCTGGTTTGCAAAGACAAGAGGCGTGAGCATATTCCCACCTTACTCAGCCTAGGTCTTCTCTGAAGACCAAGTAGCTCTAGGCTAATGCAACTGCCTCCCCTTCTTTAATCTGCAGCCTCATTGGCTCCCCCAGCACTGCTCTGGGTGGGTTTTGTGGTTTTATCAATTTGTGCTACGGGAGCTCCAGTCACTCAGTGGATAACTATCCCTCAGGATTTCGGGGGAAGACTGAGATGTAAGCAGATATAGGAGGTACAAAAAGAAAACTTGATGCTACCTCACTGACAAGGCGTTCCTGAAAGAGGGCTTACAATAAAATGCAAAACAATTCAGGTTTGTAGGTCAAACATGAGGGATGAAGGAATAACTTGGCATTAACATAGCTTTGCATGGTGATTTCCAGCTGAACCTGTCTGCTTGGCTGCCACTGCCAGGTGGCAATATAGGATTGAATTGTAGAAGTTTTTCCTGCAAAACTTAGTGTTTGAGTTCAAAACAAACCTGTCCTGTGGCCAGGTAAGTCGCACTGTTGTAACGTGCTGACTAGGTGCTCCCTACCCTCCTGGTAGCCTTTTTGTGCCTTGCTTATGAAGGAACCCTTCAGTTTGAGGGGGCAGAATCTGTCAGCATCTGCAGGAGTTGGGTTATTGCCATGAAAACCAGAGGGACATCAGTGTTATTGCTTTTGCACTGTAGGTTGTCATTTTTTCTTCTAATTTTCTACCCGCTTCAAATGGGGTGAGGGGCAGGACGGGGTTCCTATTCTGCTCATGGAAAAAGCTGCCTTTTTCAGGAGGACCTGTGGGGGTTTTAGCTGAACGTTTGGGGTTTTAGCTGAAGAATTATCGGTGCTCTTAAAATGAGTAGTAAGCTTGAAATAGTTGCTACCCTACCAAATCAGACTGAACAAAAGTACTTCTCTCAGCTGGCCAAGTGTGAGGGCGCAGGCACCAGTGAGTGGGACTGGCAGCATCTGTCCTGTCACGGCATCGCATCCACCAGAGAGCTTTGGCAAAACTCACATTCACTATTCGGACACTCGGATTAGGCTTGAATGGCAATAGCTGGATGGGGAGGCAAAGAAAGGTTATCTATCAAAGGTTGGTCTGGTGATCTTTTCCCACCTTCGCATGGATTAGCCAGAGCAACTTGATTTTTCTTTCCGCTGAGCATCTCCTCAGACACGATACTTCCCTTCAGAGATCATATTAGCAGTCTAGAACTAAAATATTGCTTACAGGCTGCTTCCTTCTGGAAACTCTTCCTATACCATTTGTCTACAGAAGTTGTCTGAGTTGTGATTCTCTTTAGGTGACTTGATCCACCTCCATCCTGTAGTCTTTCTCTCCCTCCTGCTTATCTTCCTTTTTTTTTTTTTTTCCTACTCTGTCATTTAGTTAGTTTTCTTGAAAGCTGCTCCTTGGAGACTGATCTTACCTCTCCCATCTTGAGGCACATCAATATAATTTTCTGGAAGACAAAAAAAAGGCAAATGTTTCCATTATGTTTCATGATCTTGCAACATTAAAGTATTTTCTGTGTAGATAAATCTGGATTTTTTTTTTCACTTGTGGGTTTAACTGCAGGGAGGGATGGCAAGGAAAGAGGAAGGAAGAAGGCAAGAAAGAAAGCAGAGATGTTAGGAGGACTCCTAATACCGGAGTGCACCAGGGCACTCGTTTACGCGAGTGAATCTCATTCCTATGACTGTACGGTAACTGCCTGTATCAAATGCCAAGGAATTTTCTTATTGCAGAATATTGGAATATTTTTATTGTTAGCAAGGTATCTATCAAACACAGCACAGATACA
>JAVCKT010014777.1:0-10221 GCA_032273925.1 Rhynchotus rufescens
CGTCTGTGGAAGCCAGCAGAGGTGCTGCCCGCGCAGCTCGCACCGCCGGCCGCTTGCACGGCCGGTGTGTCCCGCGCTGGGACACCAGGCAGCTCCCAACACCAGCCGCTTGCACGGCCGGTGTGTCCCGCGCTGGGACACCAGGCAGCTCCCAACACCCGCCGCTTGCACGGCCGGTGTGTCCCGCGCTGGGACACCAGGCAGCTCCCAACACCAGCCGCTTGCACGGCCGGTGTGTCCCGCGCTGGGACACCAGGCAGCTCCCACCGCCGGGTCTGCGCTCACCCCGGGAGAGAAGGCACCGTGCGGCCGAGCGGAGACGCGTGGGTTCGCCGGGTGGGTGCTCGCACACGCCAATGCCTGCAGCAGCGTGCTGCCTTTACAGGATTATTTTGCATTAGAAATACTGTTTGTACGGGTCCTGCCTGTCCTTCAGATCCCTTTGTTCAGTCTTTTCGGGATGGATCTACTTTTCCAGAAAAACTGGGTGCTGTTGCAATGTCGAGACGTGCTATCGGGGACTCTGCAGGTGCTGCACCCCTCCCCACAAGGCACAACTGGGGCTTGTTTTGCAGATTTGCGAGAGCCTCCGTATGTTTTCCAAGAGTGCCGCGGCCCTCACCTGCACACCCCAGATAAGGGGCTCAGTCGCCTCCCCTTATCCTGACCCTCTCCTCGGCCGTCCCAGCTTCCAGGAAGGGGAGGCTGCCGCGGCTCCTATCAGGCGACCGCGTGGACCTGTCCGGAGGCCCCAGCTCCGGTGTCCGATCCTGTTTTGTGGCTGATAGTGGCGGGTGCCCTCACCTCCCCTCCTCTCATCCCAAGGCAGGAGAACCTGGGGCCCTGGTAGCCAGTGCCCCTGGCAGCTCTTGCTCTTCTCTTTCCACACATTCCTCTAAACCTGTGTCCAGTTCCGCTGAGTAGCAGATACGTGAGATCCAAATCGTGGTAGATTTTGTTCCCTCAGCAGGCTGTGAGAAGTTTCCCCAATGCTGAGATGAGCTTTTACACTTTAAGGAAATAGAGACAGAGTAAAATTAATTAAATTTGGCAGCAGTCATATACTAGAGGTGACTTCCTGAAGACATCTGCATTTGCTTCCAACTCTGCCTTTATTCTCTGCAGAGATTAAACTGCTTCTTTTTTAAACCCAGGGGAAAACTCTCCAGCCTCCCTAGCAATAATGAGCACAACAGAAGCTATTTGGTTCCTAAACTTTCAAGTATTCCACACCTATGTCTACATACATAGTATATGTATATATAGGCATGGGCTAAGTGGTATGCACAGAACAAAACGGTGCTTTGATGCCTGCATTGCTAAGATGCTGAGAGATGTTATTTAATTTCTATGCAAACCTTGATCTTTATTTTCTTGTTCTTTGCAGTTTTGAGGGTGTTTGCATGTGGAGGCATAATCCTGAGCTCTGGAGAGCTGCCTCTGCCCAACATTATGTGCTTGGGGCTCCTGCGGAGGGTCGAATGTCCTCACCCCTTCACATAAACTTTTCTTTTTAGATAACTGAGTAATTGTTTTAGTTACAAGACAAATTCAGAATCAATTGCCTTTAATTTAAGACTTACTTAATCAAATGTATGGAAAGTACTTATGTATATTGTGCTTTACTGCAGAAATGTCCTTAGGTTTCTTACAAGTCTAACAGTCAAGTGGTTTATAAATCAAAAAGTGGTATGAATTCCTGATTTTAGTTATTTATCTTTGGGAATCATCACATAGTTTTGATGTCTGCTTTGAAAAGTGCCAATGGATCTTCCCCATCATGAATTTCCAATGGGTTACATTAGTGCTAATATTTTTGTAAGCTGCTTGCAAACCTGACATTACAAATGTGAGCATTTTCCATGTGATAAATTGAGCAGTGGACTCTCTTTAGAAACACCTGAAGATGTGGTCTTGCAAAGAGAATATTTTTTAAATATGTACCTGGAAAGTAAAAATGCATTACGTTGAAGCGGCGGTATACGGCTATGGTCCAAATTCAGAAGCGATTTTCACCCTGGAGTTCCCTAGGCTTAAATCCTATTTAGGATTGCATGTATTTAATTTAATGTATTGTATTACAATACAACCACCATGTCCATGGTCCTCCAACAGGAGGATGACTTTTCTTCGAGTGGTTGTGCACAACATTTGCTTTGGGAAGGTCTTAGTAGTCACAAATTGAGCCACAGTTTTCCTGCAGTTGCGAAAGTGATAATTTAATTTCTGGATTCTCATAATGCACTGCTCCATATAACTGAGGAAAAATGAACCTATATTTTTTGCTGTTTTCCCAGATAGGCCAGATTTTTGCCAGCCTAATGTTACTGAGAAATACTTAGCACAAAAGCAAAGATATTATTTTGATAATCTGAACTAAGAACAAGTGTAGAAACAGATACAATGTCTTTTTAGAACCAAGTTTATTGTAGAATAATTAGTTGATGCTAGGATCACCAGTCTGGGTCCTCTTGTTGCCCAGGTCCAAGAGATTAAAAAAGTACTAGCCTAAATTATGCCATATTATTTTCTATTGAAAGATGGAACTGTTTAGATAAATCAAATTCAGGTAGAGCATACTTTTTTTTTTTTTTTTTTTTTACCATCGCTGTGTATTTTGTAGAAGGCTTTTATAATGCTTAAGTCATACCTTTTTATTACAGGTTCTTCTTAGACAACTGAGCAGATTTGATGTGGAGATTCCATTGAGGGACTCTGTTTTTGTTTTGCTAATGCTATATTTGCATAGACTTCATAAGTTTCTGTGGCTATTTTGCAAATAATTCATATTATTTACTGCATGATAACTGTAGATATTGCTGAGCTGGAGTAGGGCATAATTAAGCACATAAATATATTTTGCTTTTCCTCAGCTTAGCAATATCCTAACATGTTCAAAATTAAGTAGCAATAAGCTTGTTCTCAGCATCCTAATTTGCTGCAGTAAGGTATAAGTAATGGGATGTTGCTTCTTAACTGGGAAAATTTGTGCACTGCATCTCTAACAAGGAAGATACCAGAATCTAAACACAGCTAAAGTAATTGTTGTTGGAAGTAATAGACATCTTACTATCTTGAAATATTT
Source organism: Rhynchotus rufescens (assembly GCA_032273925.1). Classification (NCBI taxonomy): domain Eukaryota; kingdom Metazoa; phylum Chordata; class Aves; order Tinamiformes; family Tinamidae; genus Rhynchotus; species Rhynchotus rufescens. The sequence goes on from JAVCKT010014777.1 coordinate 3,086, forward strand.
ATTCACACATTTACAGATTTAAACATAATACCTGCTATCTTAGTAGTGGCTTAATAGGCCTAGTTAATTAAGGCCTATTAACAAAATGACTTTCTAACAAATACAAGACTGAAGACCTTTGTTCTACTTTAAATTTAAGCCTTAGTTGACTTTTAGAAACTCCTTCCCTCTTAATTTTTCTGAGATACTCAGAAGGATAGAGGTGGGTGATGAGAGTGGTCAGGAGTTGGATCAGGCTGCCCATGGAAGCGGTGGAGTCACCGTCCCTGGCAGCATTCAAGAAACATGTAGATGACGCACCTGGGGACATGGTTTAGCAGGCATAGTGTTGAAGGGTTTATGGTTGGACTCAATGATCTCAAAGGACTTTTCCAGCTATAATGATTCTATAATTCTATGAAGATGTTGAGAGCTTTATGAGTCAGGATTAAAGAGCAAGCTAACATCAGTGACACTGTTACTTGGAGGGATCCTATGGGTTAGAGCCCTAGAAAATAGAGGGATCCAAGAGAGCTCTTGGATTGCTCAAGGATTGCTTTCTTCAATATTGGTGCATCCCAATGAGCAAAAAGACTACCAAAGGTTGCAGGAGCGTTTCATGGATGAGCAAGGAGCTCCCAGCAAATGCAAACAGATAAGGAAGTGTGAAGTAGGTGGAATGAGTACAGACCACTCAGATTATCATCCTTGTATGCAGAGATGTGACTAGGAAGACCAATGCCCATTAGGAATTGAATTTGGCAAGAGATGTCAAGGACATAAAGAAGGGCTTCTTCAAATACCTTAGCAACAAAAGGTGCACTAGGAAGTATGTGGACCCACTGCTAAGAGGGTGAGTGCCCTAATGACAAAAATACAGAAAAGGGAGAGGTACTGGATACCTTCCTTGCTTCAGTCTGTACTGCTAAGGCCAGTCCTCAGCTATCCCATGTGCTGAAGACAAGGTAGAAAGTCTGGAGAAAGGAAGACTTTTCCTTGGTGGAGGAGGATAGAGCTAGAGATCATTTAAGCAAACTGGACATCCAGAAGTCTGTGTGTCCTGATAGGAAGCACCCAGGAGGGAACTGGCAGATGTTGTTATTAAGCCAATCATCTCCCAAAGGTCTTGGGGAGCAGGAGAGGTGTCTGAGGACTGGAAGAAAGTCACTGTCACTCTACCCTTCAAAAAGGGTAAGAAAAATGACCCAGGAGAACACAGGCCAGTCGGTCTCGACTCCATCCCTGGAAAGGTGATTAAACAGGTCATCCTGGATGACACTCTAAGAATGTGTAGGACAAGAGGGTGCTCAGTAGTAGTTATCATGGATTCACCAAGGGGAAATCGTGCTTAACCAATCCGTTAGTCTTCTGTGACGGAATGACTGGCTGGGTAGATGAGCAGTGGATATTGTCTGCCTCCACTTCAGCAAGGCTGTTGAAATCCTCTCCAATAACATCCTCATGGGGAAGCTCAGGAAGTGTGGGTTAGATGAGTGGACAGTGAGGTGGATTGAGAACTGGATGGATGGCAGAGCTCAGAGCATTCTCATAAATGGGGCTGAGTCTGATTGGAAGCCTGTAACTAGCAGGGCTGCCTAGGGATCAGTATTGGGTCCAATCCTGTTCCATTTACACATCAGTGACCTGGATGAAGGGACAGAGTGCACCCTCAGCAACTTTGCTGATGATAGAAAACTGGGGGGAGTGGCTGATTCCACAGAGGACTGTGCCATTCTGAGGGACCTGGACAGACTAGAGAGATGGGCAGAGAGGAACTTTGTGAAGTTCAACAAGGACAAGTGCAGGGTCCTGCATCTGGGGAGAGAGAATCTCAGACACCAGAACTGGCTCAAGGGTGACCTGCTGGAGAGCAGCTCTACAGAGAAGTACCTGGGGATCTTCCAAATTAGGATTTTTTTTTGATATAGCTGATGCATAATTGAGTCCTAAGTGTATAATTAGATATCTTCCTACTGCGCTCAAACTGGCCCTATACGGTCAAATACAAGGCACACGGTAGATGTATCTAACAGGGACCCTGAAAGCTGCGACTGAGGAGGTGCAGCTGAGGTAGCTGAATATTTTGGGGTGTTTTTCTGAATGCGCTTATCTGAGTTAGAAAATAATATAAATAAGAATGATTCAAGCAGAGGTTTCTTCCCTATGAAACAGAAGTTCAGACTTCTCCTCTTTCCTCCTCCTTTCAGGGCCTGCCCACTGGAAGGAGGTTTTTCCTATCGCTAATGGAGACCGCCAGTCCCCCATTGACATCAAAACTGAGGAAACCAAATATGACCCCTCTCTCCGCCCCCTAAATCCCAGCTATGATCCCGCTTCTGCAAAAATCATCCTGAACAACGGCCATTCCACCAGCGTTGAATTCGACGACACCGTGAACAAGTCAGGTTTGTTCCAGTTACATTGCTCCATATTTTCCTTCTTGCTTCCTTGTCTAGAGGACGGCCTGGGCATGTCTCACTGCTAGACACATAACTTCTCCTAAACAGTAAGGCTTTGGTCCTCCACGTGAGAGTGTCCCTTTTTTTTCCCCTCATCTTTCAGCACTTTACAATTTAGGAATGCATTGCAACAGAAGCACTAAGTTGTGGTTTTCAGAGAGCTGTAGGATGCCCTTTTCTCATGGATGGTTTGATCCGCCCCAGCTAGCGAGTTCGTGTCAGCACCCTGCTTGAACAGTGTTGTTGTACAGTTTCTCAAATGCTGCTGTCTCTCACTGCAGATGAATCCTTTGTGTCTCATTACAGGTTCATTCCAACCGAATCGCTCAAGTCTCTTATCTGACTTTAGCTGCAGGTTTGGTTATATATATCTATATTTTCCTCTTTGTAATCTATGCCTTGACTTGTTATGTCACGAAGGAGCCAATACAGAACAAATGAAAGACATCCTTAGAGATCACTTTTATTCTATGGAAAGTGTCGTTGTCCTGCTCTTTCAGAGGTGCACATAGGCTCCCTTTTTGCAAGCAGTAATTATGAAGAGGTTCACTGCTTTAGGACAGTCTCTTCAATGTTAATACCTTCTTCTTCAGTTACTTCTCTTAGACGGTAGCATGAATACTTTTCCTGAAACTGCAGAGTGCAGCTTCTTCAAGCAAAGTCCTTTTGTGGTTGCATTAGGTATAGCTGAGGATCCAAGCCCAAGAAATATATGCACAAATGTCAAAGCTGAAGAGGGCTAATTTGTGATCACGCTAATGGTTAGTGCCCAGTATTATTAAACCATTGTAATCACCTGTCTCCTTCAGGAGGCTCTGTCTTCTATGTATGGCCTAGGTTCTTCAATTGCTCACACATAGCTTACACTTTGGCCAGAATCATGCCTTATTTACCCCCAAATCCAAATCTTTCTGTAGCCATAAGCTCAATTGTTCACTATTTCTCTTAATATTTGCCACGGACAAACTTGATCAACTATATTTTTGGCTTATTGTGGCAACAGGGAGAGACATAAATAGACAACATCATATTTTGCTTTCGCAACAGTCTTAGTAAAACTGTTAAATTTCCTGTTGATACAAGCAACATTGGGATGTTGCCCGAAAGCCAACAGCTGAGCATCAGTCATCTAGTCTGACCTCATGAGCATCAGAGACCACAGCACTTCCAGAATTAACTTTTGCTTCAAGTCTAGTAGGTGTGGATGAACTAAGGCACATCTGTTAGAAAAATACACAAACTTGATTTCAAAATTACCAGCGATGACAAATCCACCACAGCCTTTGGTAAGTTATTCTACTTATTAATTACCCTCCCAAGTAAAGAAATAGAAACCATACTTTATTTCTGGTGGGAGTTTCATCAGCTCAGCTTTTAAATTCATTTCTTTTTTAAAAGAAGTAAAACTGAATATGAGAACACCAAGAAACTATTGTACTTCCTAACTCCCTCCATGAGGTGACATGAACTGAACTTAGTCTTTCTGTAGACTCACACTGGTCCTAAGTATGGATAAGGAGATCCTCTTTCTACAGCTGTCCTCAGTCCATATATCCAAGGTTATTATCCTTGTCACTGCAAAGCACTGGTATCTATCTGATGATTGGATAATTAAGGAGTTGTAATCTCTAGTGTCTTTTGGGAGACTCCATTTCTTCTATGCATGGCCTAAATCCATTTTTCACACATACACATTTGCATGCTGGTCAGAATCATACCTTACTTATCAAAAATTCAAATCCTTCTGTATTCACAAACTTAGTTAATTACTATTCCCCTTAATATTTGCCACAGAAGAAGATTGTAGTGTTTTTGTTTTCTTTCAGGTCAAAAAATGAAAGAATACTGAATTTTCTAGGGTCAAAATTTGATCTCTGGTGTACCCCTGTGAAGCAAACACTCCTGCCATATGATGTTTTTATGAAAAAAAAACCACAATTTTTGGTATTAAATACTTTGCCATCTTTTAATTCATTAGGAACTGAATTCTATAAAAACTATTTCTTTACTTTGCCCTGTACTGCAATTAGGCTGTCAGGACTGTATTTATTTGTGTAATTCTGCTTATCTACTGTGATGCCATATAAGCTCCATTCTTCCAAATTGCCCCATTACTGTTTCAAAGGCCTCTTCATAAGGCTCTGCTCAGGCTTTGCGATACTGATACTTGTTGTGAGAAGCTTCTAGTTAACTCCCTCCTTTTCATCATCATTGTGTGATGTGACACAAATACCTCATCAGTCCCCTCTCCACATTATTCAGCAGACGTAATTCACTGAATGCAGATACATTTCTCTGTAGCTGTTTTCCCCAAGCTGGGCAGAGTACTGATTTCTATGCACTTTTAAGATCATTTGCTTCCAAGTATTTGGTTCCTGAAAGAAGGAATTTGTCTAGGAGTGCCACTGGCTTTGTTCACTAGATTTCTAGGCTCTGTAAAAGCATCTTTCTGAATTGAAGTTTTAAGTAGGTCAAATACTTCTCTCCATGAGTAAACAGTTACAGTTACTGTTTGTTAGCCAGGACACTTCTGTTAGCAGAAAGGCAATGGAGGAATTTCTTCTTTTACCATTGTTTGGTGATATTTTGCTCCTAACAAAGTCAAGTTTTGTACTAAACCTAAAAGGCGCAAGTAAAGAGCATTCTTCTCCCTGGTGCTCTTAGTTTAAAGCCCATTTGATGGATGTTCCTATTCTTCCTCCTGAAGAACTCTCTAATGAGCTAATAAAATCACCCGGAGTGGCCCCAAAATCATCAAAGAAAGTACAAAACAGGAGCTGGAGTGATTTTTTTTTGCAGTGAAGAAGGAGTGTTCTTGAAATGTAGGTGATTCACATTCAAATCGCTAAACAGATTTGACCAAGATGGTTTGGGTCCAACACTCAATAGAAAAAGAAGAACACGTATGAAAATAAAAAAAAAAAAATGAAAAGCCCACAAATTGCTAATTAAATGTCACTAATATTGCATTTGTGCCATGGAGACACATACTGTCTTCATTTGACTTGTTAGCGTTTGCTCTTGTTTCGCAGTTGTCGGTGTGCTATAGTTGGATCTGGTTGCAAATGAAGGAAAATGTTCTTTTTTTTTTTTTTTTAACCCAAACTACATTAGTTTCCTCCAAATTTCAGATAAGAGAAAATTCTTTTCACCTGACATTTTTCTGCCCTTCCCCTTTATTCATAAAATCATACTCATAAATATTCTTTAAGCTTAACTTCTAAGTGATCCTTTCAGATACATTGAAGAGAACATACTTGATTTTTTTTAATCCCACATCCTGAGAAATATCTAGCCTATAACTTCTCAGGAGCTAGTGATGACACCGGATCTTTTGGAGGCAGTAACTTACTGCTTGGAAGTTGCTCTTGATGAGCAGGCATTTCTAAATCGCTTCAGAGCAATGAGACTCCTCTGAGATGTTTTGCACAGAAAGAGGGTGGGCGGGTTGACAGCAGCAGTCTGGTGTAAGGGTGGAGGCCCTGGTGATGGAGTCTGTATCCCTCAAATGAGCCTTTTTGTGCGTTTTGCCTCCTAGTGCTGACGGGAGGGCCGCTCAGCGGGACGTACCGCCTGCGCCAGGTCCACTTCCACTGGGGCTCCAGTGACGAAGCCGGCTCCGAGCACGCCGTGGACGGCATGAAGTACGCGGCCGAGGTGAGGCCTTGCGCGCGGCTGCCTGCATGCCCGCCGCTGGGATTAGTTTTCTACTTTCTCTTAGGTTTATGTTGCCCCCTCTCTTCTTGCTTTTTCTTCTTCGTCATTTTATCGCAAGTCATCAGTCTTCTTGAAGTGTTGCATGTCTGGTCCTTTCTCAAACAAGAACCTATCTGAAAGCTTTGGAGAGGATTGTAAAAAAAGGAATACAGAAGACAAAAAACTTGATATTCAAAGATTTAATGTTGAAGAACTGTCTTAATCTTTGTCTTTCACTATCTGTTCCTTGGAGAATAGTTTCTAGGTCAGGTTCAATTACAATTGCAAGACTATGAGGCTTTTGGCCAATCCAGTCTAATGCTTATGGAAACATAGGAACAGTGTTTCTTGTGGTGGAGAGAACAATGCAGTGGTCAATATTTTGAGAAATGCACCTTTAAAATTTGTGGGGGTCTGTGGAGGATGGCAGCCAAGCAGGGTATGCTGTGGAAGAAATGTACCTTGTGCTTCTGGTACAGAGAGGTTGCTTTTGCTCATTCTCCTTTGGTGCATTTTAATAGTCTACTGTAAAAAATAGTCAGTCTGAAAGTGTTTTCTCTTGCACTGGAAGGAACACAGACTATTTGGATGAGAGCAAGATCTTTAACAACATATAGCTCAGTGAAGAGCATTTTGTTGTTAAAAGAAGGGGAAAAAAGTATAAAAATAGATGTTAATGAAAAACTAAAAGACTTAAATAATACTAAAGAGGAAAAAAATGAATGTGTGCACAGTGGTATAATCAAATTCTATTGCAAATGCTGTAAACCAGAATGGACAAGAGAAAAAAAAAATCATTTTTCTAACATTAATGGGGAAAAGTGACATTTGCAGTGTTTAAAGGCTTATGTTTTCCACAGGAACCAGGTGAGATGGAATATAAAGAATTAATAGCAGTGCTATTAATTAAGTACCCAAACCAAATTTCTAGCTGAGAAAACATATAGATGTTTCCCACCTAAGAAACCACATGGAAGGAGAAAATATGTCTGACTTTCTAGC
>JAVCKT010014779.1:0-28395 GCA_032273925.1 Rhynchotus rufescens
ACTGTATATCTATTATCCTTCTGCTGTTTTTATGCTGTGCTAATGTTAGTGTCACTGATTATTTGGGGAGTCTAAAACTTAAGCCTCAGTCATCTTTTCCTCTGCTGTGAGATTCAGAAGGTAGAACTTTACCTAATATTTAAGTACAGTGTTTAAAGAGTAAAAGCTCTCTCTCCTGGCTTGTTAAGCAGGAGGAGGAACTCAGCAGGAAAGGCTGGACTGCCACCTCACGCCCATGTGATGCTGCTCGTTGGCAAGGTGGCTCCTATTAGCAGCAGGGACGGAGAAGTGACAGTACAGCCTTCTGTTTCTGGAGGATTCAAAGTTTAATTACTTTGTTGCTGTCTTGTGTAAAATTGCTTCAGGCACAGCGCGCACCCTGGGCTCCCGCATGCCAGGAAAGTGGCTGCTCAACCTGAGGAGATGACACTGGGCTGAGCTTTGGGCATTCCGCATGGTCCCAGCGGCGCGACGATGAATGACCGGTGCTGGAAGGGCTTTCACTCACTTGTCAGACAAGAGGCCTTAGCTCTGTTTGTGCTCGTGCCCTTGATTCCTCCCGAGAGCTTTCTGGTAGTTTGATACAGCCTTGGTTTTCAGAATTTGGCCTGTAGTTTGAGACGCCTCCATTTCTCTAGCTCCAGCATTTGAGAAGCTTTAGGGCTCTTCCTATCATGCGGACTTCTCTGAGCACACAACTAAGTAGGCAACATTGATATTCTGTCTCTTCTGGGTGCAAAATACTATTTCAAGCCCAAACCTCTCTGGAAATACAGCCTATGGGCACCTCACAAAACTCATTGGCTCACAGATGTCTTTTTTTCCCTCATCCTAGTGACAAAATACACAATTTCCTCTGGGCTCCCACCTGGCCAGAGTAGGCAAGAGAGTGTGAGTCTATGGATGATTTTATCAACTCGTGTCAGCAAATTAATAGCACCTTTCTTTCTTTGCCACTGTACCTGCGTGGCCTTTCTTTGCAGTGAGGGATAAGTTAAGTGAAATTACTTCCCGTAGGGCCTTCTGAATTCCCTGGTGAAAGGAAACTCTGCAGCATGAGCTCGAACCTTATTAGACAGAAAAATCCACAGAAGTGAGTTGTTACAAATGCCCCAAGGGCAGGCAAAGTTTCAACTGGTGCTTTTTCTTCCTTAGACACCAAAGTCAATCAATCATGAGATGCAAATATGTAGAAAATGAGGTTCATTAGCTCTGGTGCTTACAGCACTCCTTGGGGGGTTGGTTGACTACTTCCCCCCCCTCCCCCTTTTCTTTAATAAGTGTTAAATTACATATCTCTGAGCTTTTCATTCTTAATGTGGTCAGGTATGTCTGAGGCAGAAATAAGGCAGAAGGGGCAGTCTTCTTCCTTGCCTGTCCTTGTTAAACACAATACAGTAGCTCTGCTATTTCAAAGCTTTGTCTAGTGGAAAAGAACTTGTGACTTTATATTAATGCTTCCTATGACCTGGTCAAGGAAAGGAATTACTTTTAAATGAGGAGTTCCTATAGGGATGTTTTGATCTAACTTACTAGGAAAGCACAGAAGGAGCAACCAGGAAGATGATGGTCCATAGAAGTGTTGAGGCTCAGGTTTCTGTGTGCTGGGCTCATAATTTGGTATATCCAAAATCCTGATTAACTTTTACAGACTTGGCTTATAACATCAACAAAAAATCCTTTGTGAATGAAAGAAATGTATCCTGCTAGCCAGCCCCTGAAGGTAATTAGCAGTAATATCACTTCTGTGAGGAACTTTAAAGCAACTTCTATATATTAAAAGCCTGTATGATAATTGTACTAGTATTTGATAAGCTTAGGAATATGGATAGATTGTTCCTTTTCTTTTTTCCATCTTTATCTATTTTTTCTGAGGAAAAGTGTTCTGAGGGGGGAAAAAAATCACCTCTTATGAGTAGGTGGTTAGTGTCTGCATGCTCCTTCTTAGTCCCACAGCAGAAAACTGAATTTAGGATGGCAATTTGATTCCACCTCCTGCTAAATGCGGCTGGAGGCCAGAGCCCTGAGCCTCCTGAGCATGTAGATGTTTGGTTCTTGTGGAAATAGGACTTTCTGTAAGAGATTTGATTGAAATTGATGGTGACTTGTTCTCATTCTGTTTTGATGGGAATGGGAGAAGGCTCTTTTAATAAATAAATAAAATTTTTGGCAGGATGATAAAAGGAGGCCTGAGCCGAAGCCCTGGATCAGCATGTCTCATTAATACAAAGCTGCTCAGTGAATGTCTCTGCTTAGGCCCATATGTGTATGAATATAATGTCCTGGAATGCAGTGTAAATCTTGATCTGTGTCTGCGCTGTGTAAGCTGGCACTGAATCAAATACAAATGCTCCATTTATCCCTTCTGCTGTCCCAGAATTCATCTCTTGTTCTGAGCCCTCGCTCTTTGTGGACCAAGTTACTATATTTTACTGTAGTCCAACTGGAGGCTGCCTTCTCTACTATCCATCTAGCTCAGCAGGAGTCTGTGATTGCAATCACTCCCAGGCCACTTCACTACAGTCTGATGAGAGTGAAGAGTGCTTTAGCCACATGGATCTCTTTTCCACTGCCCTCTCCCTGCCTTAGCTTTGCAGGATGGCTGTGAGTTACAGGATGTGCCTGCTTGATTCCCTGTTCCTGCTGGACAAGGGGAAGATGGGAGCACAAGTTGCATCCCTGCCTTAAGTGCTAGAACTGGAAGTCATGTGTGAATTCTGTGCTGTGTCTGCTTGAGACATAAGGACCTATTTAAATGGCCTATTTAAATTTTGCAGACAGCTCATATTTCAGTGTTTTCCATGGAAGTAGCAAATTTCAGTGTTTTTAGCCAATTCATCACAGTGTCTTTTCCCCACTGGGGACAACATGATATCTAGTCCCAGTGGGAGTTAGCTAGTAGCACTGCTCATGTTTCACAAGAGAAAGTGCTTGCAGCAGTAAGTGCCAGATGCCCATAGCCCTTCTAGTGCCATTAGATACGTTAGGTTTGCCACCATCTGACAGCTCACTAGTGGGGTATTCATATGTTGGTTACAGCACTGAAGCTGCCTTCTCCCTGATTCACAAGTCCTTGTGACTTGCTTGATTCTTAGTGTTACAGCAGCCCAGACATGTCTGAACTGACTGCAGCTGCTCTAGTCCTAATCTGTCCTGTTTTCTTGACTTTTTGGACGTTCACACCTTGGTCTGGCCTTGTTAACAGTTGGTTCCTTGAGGTTACAGGGGCCCCTGCTTCAAGGTCTTTGAGCTCACAGTCTGTATCAAGCCAAAGCACGAGTCTGACTATCAGCAGGGGAAAGGTAGTTCCATCTTGGAAAGCAACTGGATTATGATTGAGTCCAGAAGTATTAGGCTACTCGAAGTTCATGCCCTATCAGAAATGAGCTAGGTCACTCTGAAAACTTCAAATTTTCAGAACATCTCAGTCTACTTCAATGTGCGCTTGGTCTCCTTAATGAAGTCTTAAGAATTCACATTGTATTCTCGCTCAGTGAAGTTCACATTCACCTGTAAAGGAATTTTTGTCAACATTCCTCTTATACATGCGGATTTTTGCCTTTACAAACAAATGATTCTCTTTATTTTGCTTTGGGATTACTGATTGAGGTGACTGGAAGATTCCCATTGAAAATGTTTCTGCTACACCATTGCAGGGTTGGCTAGTCTTCAGGCCTGTCCTCCAAGACACATTGTGGTCTCTTCTGGTTGGAGATATAGTGTATAACTGTTTATACGGGCCTATTAGAGGACTGTATGGGACCTATAGGACTCTGGTACAAGTTTTTGAAATACTCCTTTTCACTAAATTCTGACTTGCCTTCAGAATTGAAGGCAAATTTACTGAGGGGAACGGCGGTGTTCAGAGTTTTCTAAATTTGACTAATACCAGGGCATGCGAGCTGGAAACGGGCCTTCTGTGAACTGCAGCTGCACCACAAGAGAGTTTGTCCTCCACCTGGGATGACTGCTGTGAGAGTCATTTAATGTTTGCACGGGGAATTGGAGTCGTCACTGATGATGGCTGTAGAAGCAGCAAACTAAGAAACGGCGTGCTGCATAACAGCATAACTACTGGAGATTTATGCATTCACTCCAATTCCTCAAATGTTACCTGGCACTTCATTCCCTGAGGAAATGATTAGATGATAAACTTTATATGCAGAACTTTCAGCACCAACACATATTAGAAAAACCACTGTATCTTAACATTGGTGGGGAGGAAGAATGTGTTGGGGTGGCAGATAATCCAGTAAGGTAGAGTGAACAGGGCTCTAATTTAGATGCTAAAGGACCTGGATGCCATTTGTACTGACTGCCTCTGTGATTGTAAGCAATTTTCCCTCAAGTCTGAGTTTTATCCAGTGACAAGGGTGTTTGCTGAATGTCCTGTGAGGAACAGCCCTACCTTTGAGAGATAAATTAGTTCACATGTGTGAGTAGCAGCTTCTAAGCCTGTAGGTTTTTTGTTTTGTTTTCCCTGTTGTGCAGTTTCTCCCATAAACAATGGAGAGACGCATCCTCCTGGAAAGGAGAAGGAAGCGGGTGACTTTGGAACAGGATTGAGAGAGAATGGTCAATCAGGCTGGATGCAGTCACAGCCTAAAGCCCTGACAGAAAATGTCAGTCGTTGATGAGATGCAAGTGATGCACCAGTGTGCTTCCTGCTGTAAGGCTCCCAGTGGCTGATTAGAGACTTCTTTGCCCTTTTTATCATATCTCTGTAGCACGATTCCCTGTCTTCCTCCAAAATGCAAATTTCACTTGCCCTGCTGCTGCCACCGCTGGAAAGGTTATTTTTCAAATACAAAATAGTGCAGGTACTTTTCACAAAGATCTTTTAGGTGCGATTTTCTTAGAAGATGGGTTTCAAATCTAGCTGCATGGAATAAGCCTGCCATATGTAGAAGATTTCATATTGGTCTCAGTGTCTTGAATTTAATTACGGTTGTGGATTTCTTTGTCTTTGGGGGAGAAGTTTGTGAACACTTCACCAGACGCCTACAGTCTTGATACCAATCATGCAGGGTGAACTGTAGGAAAATCGATGTATCACTTGGCATGGCAGTTCTGAAAAGGAGGCAGTTACTGAAGTTAGAAACATATTAGATGTGGGTGTGTGTCTCTTGCTGTCTCAATATACTGCAGACTTCTAATGAAACAATATATTTGCCTCAGGGTATAGTTGCTTTGCAAAAGATCCAAGTCCAAAGAAGTGCGATGTCTCTGAACTGATATCCACTGTTGCTCAAGACCTGACTGTGATTTTGAGAATTGTCCTTATAAGCTTCAGGTCTTTAAGCCATTTTTTTTTTTCTGTCTGCCCATTTGTAGCCTGTTAGAAATGGAGACTGATAGAGCCAGGTCAGTTTTCCAGCCTGGAAAAAAAAAATGCTTATTAGACCTCAAAGGATGGAAAGGTATAGGGGCTGAAGTAGTTGAAAATGGCCCAGGGTTAGCTTGGCTTAAGTTAACTCAGAATACTGATAAGGTTGCTCCAAGTTCTGCTGCCTGGTGGCAAGCAAGGGTCAGTGTGTAAGACGAGTTGCTGATGCCGAGTATGCTCTGCTCACTTCCCCCCAGCCCCCTCCATTAATACAGAGCTGCCAACTTCAGATAATTCGGAGTCACTGCTGTAACTCAAGCGGTGTCTGCCTTGTCTCATTTGTTATTTGCAGTGTTGATATATGACTTCCTGATGTTTCTCCTGGTGCTTTGATCCTCTCACCTGGAAAGCAGTGAAATTAGAGTTCCCTATAAAGATGGGCAAAATTGATGTTGTTCTCCCTTTTTATCATGTCTAACGCTTCCTCTTAATGTGGGGCTTTCAAAAGCAAAGGCACAAACCTGGATGCTCAGAAGTTAGGCCAGGCTGTTAGACCTCACTCTTGGGCAAAAACACAAGGAAGTAAATAGTTAAAGCTTGGAGCTTAAAGATCATCCAACTTAGTTCAGGTTGAGCCCTTGTCTCAGGATGGGAATGGAAGGTTTAATTGTTTTGTTTGTTTTTCTTTTTAATTGGTTCAATCATTTCACCTGCAGACTGGTGTCTCAAGTGACTCAAAACATTCTTCTTTCTATGTAGTTTCCCATCCTTTTATGTCTGTGTTCTGACTCTGATCTGGATATTGCAATCTCCAGGCAGAGCCTATCCCCTCTGTGTAGCCCACCATGCAATAGTTGTGCCCAGGATGATTTCCTGCCCTGCTGTGCCTTGCTTTGACTGTCTTTCTACATTGTAAGGTCGGAGTGTCCTCTCTGCTCTGTGAAACCACCCTGGTTAAGGCACTGGCTTTGGGCAGCACCATTGCTCGGTGAAGCTGTGTGTGAGGAGGACAACTTGAGAAGAATGGATGTATGGCAGGCGGCTGGGGGCACGTTTCATGTGGTGGAAGTAGGCTTTATCTCTAGGTCGTTCAAAGGTGTTCTGGCTAAGTGTGTCACTTCTTAGCTGCCCTTCTGCTGCTGGTTCTTGATAGTGATGATACCTGCCGTGCTGCTCTTCCCGTGAAATGTCAACAAAAACAGTTTAGCTTTTACATTGATTTGCTCCAGCTTAAAAAAAAAAAAGTCGAAAAAGCCTTCCTTGCCATCCAAGCTTGCCTTTTTAAGAGGAGCCGGCTGGTGAGTGGGGAAGTCAGAGATTACTGATACGGAGCGATCAATTGAAGAACCATAATTAAATGAAATGGTTCTGCTGGTATCATAAACCACTGTAGCACAGCTCGGTTCATTTGGAGATCACCAGAGCCCTGAGACTGAGTTAATACCAACTTGCCAGCAATCTGACCATCTCTTCTATCTTCCTTTAACTTTTTTGCTGTCAGCTTTCCCATCTCCTCTTCTTTCACTCTCATATGCATCTGCTTTCATTTTCCTTGTGTTCTTCTTTCACCATCCCTTTGGCTCCTGTTTAACTCCTCTCCTGCTGGTCTGGCCCCGTCTGTGACAGAGATATAACAGGACTGACAGATGCTTTGTTGTTAAATGAAGGGGACTTTTTAGTATGTCAGTGCCGGAAGAGTGTATTTTCATTTTGGGACATCAAGAATTCATGTCAGGGGGCTCAGGAATACAGATTAGGGTGTTTCTTTTCTTTTTTTTCTTCAAACAGGTTATGGCCTCCGTGTGTGTCTTTCTCAGTGTTATTTCATTAGAACCATAAAGGGAATATCTGTCCAGGTGATGGGCTCATAAACACTATTAATGCCACTTAGAGCTTCATGTATTTTTCATGAGGTGAGCATGCAGCTTAGATATCAGGCATACACTATGTATGCAGAGGCATAAAAATTTTAATTTACTGGAGGGCAGCATACCTGATGACTGGCAAGGGGTATTGGCTTTTTTATTCTTAATCAGAACTTTTTATCACTTGACATTTTAGACTCACTAGCTGCACCTGCTGCCTAGCAGGCTTGCACAAGTGGTGCAGGTGGTCACTTGACAAAATGACCATGTGCACAGGTGCCCCAAGCGGAGCTGAGGTGCTTTCTGAGGAGTCGGGTAGCTGAGCACACACCAGTGTGCAGGGACATTAGGGAGTGCATTTCTAAGCTGACATCGGGTGTAACTGTTAGAGGACAAATTGGTCAGGATGTGAGAATTTGTCCTTGTTATCTTATTCCCATGGGTGAGCAGAGAGGGAAAGGAAGGGCTTTTTATGGCTCTGTCTTGACATTCAGTGAAGGCCATAGCTGTAGGACACAGGGGCTGTTGTTGACCGTTGGAAAAAAAGAAAATGACCACATGCAATTGCTCAGTAAAACCTGAACAGCAATAAATGACATCAATTCAGGTCCCTACTCTTGTGTTGGCATTTGGCTTAGTTTTTGGCACTGTCTCCTTTCCAACAGGCAATGGGAAAGCCCAGCACTTTCTCTATCTGTGGGTGGTATTCATCACCAGATCAGAGCATTCAGCAGTTGACTTTTTGTTGATAACAGACATGCTTGTTAATTTTAGGAGCAAGTGTTCACTAACCAAAATGTTTCATAAACTACCTGAGGAAAGTGGGAAAAATATTAGGATTAAGATGTGGGGCAGCCTTGACTGATGATTCCTTTCTCATCCCAGCTCTTCAGTGAGGACCTGGGAGTGCTCTGGTGGCACAGAAGGGCAGCTTGGACATAACAAATCCTGTAACAAATACAGTGCTGCCAGTTAGAGGCAGTAGGTTGCAGTTTTGGGGCCAGCAAGCAATGTTATGAAAGCACCACTTGGAAGCCTCCCGAGCACTGAACTGCTCTTGTAGGGATACAGGGAGCAACCGTCACTGGGTCCTCTGCAAATTAAACCACAGTCCTGTTGGATCCCCAGTGCGGTCCCCTGGGCATCTAACTACAGTCACTGCCTAAGTAGGAATATCAAGCCACAACCACCTCAGTTTGCTCAAGCTATTCTGGTAGCTTTGAGTTAGAGATCTCTTTAGTGTTCCTAACACAGAAGACTTTTCTCACCCCCACATACTTCAGAACTTCTGTTCTCTTTCAAGTTTTCTTCCTTTTTTTTTTTTTTTTTTTTTTTTTTTTTTTGTTCTTTTGTTAAAATCATTTCTTTTCCTTCATGCTTTTCAAAGCACTTCTGAGGCTTTTCAGTCACACAAAGAACTCTTTATGGCTTGAATTCCTAGTTGTATTCCTTGTATTCCTGGCTATTTTGTGTTGTGTGTAATAGAGCAGAGATTTTTAGCTGTGATTTGTGGTTATGGGCCATTCTGAGACAGCTGGTCCACCTTGAGACACCTGAGCAGCTTAATTATCAGAAGGTGATCAGCCCGCCTTTTTTAAATATGAGATCTCTTTTAGTTGTTTCAAGAAGACTGAAAGATGTATCTGAGAGTGAGGAGAGGTAAAATCATAAACAGCCTGGTCCTTTGTAAGGATTGCATGCACTTTTAATGTGTTTTTTTTTTTCCTATTAGAAGTATAGTCTTGTTATTAGGCTGCTATAGGAGTGAGATAAGCTACAATTTGTGAGCTGTATGTCTTGAGATGTGCAAGGTAGATGGGAGCATGTGTCTGAGCAATTTCATGAGCACACTGTCACACTTGCAGAGGTGTGAATGCTTTCATGTGGAGGGAAGAGACATCACTGAGTAGTGTCCATGCATTTTATACAGATGGTGTTGGGAATTCAATAGGTAACTGATGATAATTGAGTGGTATTGGGAAGAGTCATGATATCCTGGGCTCTGTCTATATTGTAAGAAAGCGGTTCCCTGGATATGAATAGAGAAATAAACTCTGCAGTCTCCTGTATTGGCTGCTAATGAGATTGTGCATCTTTCCTGAAATATTCAGCTAGAATAGGAACTTCAGCAATGTCTAATGAAATTGGGTGTATGTCTGTGTGGGGGTGGAGAGCTTGTCAGTTTTTATTGCAACAAAAGGAATGGAATTAGTCATCAGAGGTCGGTGTCATGAACTTCTGTTTCTGTCTTGCATCTCAGCAAGAGAAGAGATGCAGCCTTTTATCGGCTCCTTTGTTGGGATCCCTTTCCTCTGGTAAAATTAGTTCTTACAGAAATGTTTTCTTGTTTCAGAAGTAAACAAGGGATGCAAGGGTTAAAGGCAGCTAAAAAAATCTGGGAAGCGGTGCATAAAGATGCACATTCTTGGAAAAATATATATCAATTCAGCCAACAATCTCAATCTGAAGACTTCAATGGAGATTCTCTTCTCTTGAAAATAGAGAGTTTTAAAGAATGTCTGTAAAAAGCCTAATTAATTTTTGTCTGTAGGCCTTTTCTGCTTCGTCTATGAAAAGCTATATGCAAGTGATCACAACGGTTAGTGTCTTGTTCAAGACATTTCCTCTGTTCTTTGTGTATTTACTAGTCTGTCGGCAGCAATCCTATCTGCACAGTGCTGGGTAAACAATTTATAGATAATAGACCTGAGGTGAGAAATCATGACTTTTTGAAAGCTGCTTGTCTTCATTTAAATTTGACCATATTTGAGCCTGTTATTATTCAGTAAGCTTCAAAGGTACTTTGCAGTGCTCTGTCAAATTCAGTCTTGATATCATGAAACTGTTCAAACAACTTCAAAAAAGAACCTGGCTAATTTTGCTTCCTGTTCATGCCTCTGAATTGCTGACATGCAGATTGTCATCGTTCCTCCTCAGCCCTCAGTTTGACTGTTTGAATAATTTCTGTGAGTAACTTTGGTCACTAATTGGTGAAAAATCTGATAGCCACAATATGATCTGTGTTCTTAAGACTTGACTGAACAAATTAAGCCATGTGCTCTTGCTGCTTCCTAACTGGATAACTGGAGAGCAGTCATGGCTTGTAGGATAGATTTCCAGAAACAGTACAGAATTTTTAATGCTCCTAACCAGTTACAGCTGACTAGAGGTAGGTAGAGAGAAATGACTAGATTTGTGCAAAGGATAGGAAGAGCTTTATTTCAAGGCTTGCTCAGGCTCACTTTCATTGACCATCAGATCTGGCTGTGTTGCATGCTACCTACCTCTCCTAGGATTTTCCAGCCTCCTTCCTTCACATGAAGAGGTGCTGGGCTGATAGGGAGTCTTTTTTGGATGCAGGACCTGGAGCTGTGTAGCAGTGCCCAAGCTTTGGCCTACAAAGTAGTGAAGGGCAGGGGCAAGCCAAGACATACAGGGAGGCATCCCGCCAGGGCAGTCCCTGTCTCTGTGCTGGCATGGCCCATGTCATCCTGCAGCTGCTGACTGGGCCTCCACTGACTCCTGTTCTTTGAAGTCCTGTTGATGCATCCTTCAGTCACTTGGCTTCCTCTCTTGCTTATCTCCGAGCGGGAATTTATTTTTAAGGGATTTTATGACTCTGGATTTAGCTTGGCTTTGAAGATGTGGTCTTAGGGAGTCCCTAAGCCATATTCCTTGGCAAAGGCACTTGTGCCACTGGGATGGAAGTTAAGCCTGTGCTCAGAAGCCTCTGTGAGCTCATGCAGGCGGTAGTTGCATTTGTCTGCTGTTTCAGTCCCTCTTAGTTTAGTGGCCCAATACCATAGGCTGGTGCTAACATGAGGGCTCCAACCGGTATGAGCAGAACTCAGTGTAGTACAGTACTATAGTACATGTATAGTCCTGTAAATGAACACATACATAAATGAACACATGGTCTTATTACCTACTCACTTTTTGAATCATCCCAATAATATTTTTCCCACCCTCCGCTACTTCTGCATATCAATTGGAGTCTTTCATTGAGCTGTCCACAGTGACACCTTGGTCTCTTCCCTGAGCAGTCACAATTAATTTAAGCTGCAGCTGTTGGTATGTGGACAGTCAAAACTGTTTTCTGCTGTGGGATACCTTTCATTTGTCAACAGTGAATTGATCTGCTGTTATGCTGTAGGTACACCCAGCTTAGAGCTGTTTGAATACTTTGTCTCAGTCTATGCCAGATGCTGCTTCTTGAATTTTGTTCACCTTATTTGCTTACTCTTGCAGATCATTAATAGACACGGGGAAAAAACTTGGATGCCATAGGCTTTACTGTACTTCAACTGTAATGGAAATGTCTGGGGTTCATTTTGCCTTCCTCTTTCTAGCCTCTGTCTGAGTGACAGTTCTTCATGCTTCTGAAAGACTATTAGATTTTGTTCTGATTGCTATTCTAAGAAGGTGAAGTACACGATATTCTGGTCACTTTTTTCTATACATATATTCACTCATCAATAATTACATTATCTTAAACTTGTCTGGACTAATGGAAGCACAATTTAAATTTTCATCTCCTTTTTTGAATCCTAGAACTAGCAGTTCCAAGAAGGGCCTGTTTAACAGTTTTATGTAATTGGTTGGTAAGGTAGCTCATATATTAGACTTGCTTTCATCTTTGGTTTCCTTCATTATGAGTTCTGCACCTTTCTGAACAGAAAGCTTGTAGTATCTAGTATGCTTGTTATTTTTATCAAGACAAATGCTAAACTAAGTCTGCCTTCAGTGATGTCCTGTCACTGGATAACATGGACACTTTTGAGTTTATTCTTACCCCAAAGGTCTGCACATCAAAAAAGTGGTGTCTTTATTGTCATAACTCTGTTGAAGTCATAGGAATTGTGCAAAAAAACTTGGCTCTCAATCTGTCCTCATTGAATAATTTACAGCCAGGCAATGCAGTATCCCATTGATTTCCTTTTCTTGTTGTTTCACCATGTTTCACAATCAGAAATGCCTATTGAGTTATGTTCCTGTTCTTTTGCTAGTTATTCTGTGCCTCTATTCAATTTGGTACCATCTCTAGTCTTCCATATGTCTTTTTTGTCACCTTTTAGTCCCTTAAGGGAAGCAAACTTATGAAATCATTCTCTGTGTGTGCATATCTGTTCTATCTCGCTCACTCTTTGAACATGTTGACTGATTTTAACCAAAAGTGTCAGGTTAGGAATTTAAAAGGTCTTTATCTTATACAATGGAAATAACTAAATAGGTAGCTATGTGAAATAACTCCAGTGAAATAAAAGACTAAAAAGTGAGCTCTGCTATATTAGGTGCCTTAGAATTCGTGCAGCCTGGGTGAAAGCTGGGGCCAAATAAATATATGAAACTGCTTGCTTCGGTTCTGTTGCTCATGGATTACACTTCTTAAATCCACAATCCTGTTCCTTTACTTTACTTTGTCCATGGGCTTTCTGTCATCTTTCTGTTGCTGAAATGTAATTCTGTCATACCTTATATAGGATGAAGAGTTCTGGTTTCATCTGTTTAACTGTCACAGTTTCCAGATTTCTTTACTGTGAATACCCTTAACACCTCTGCCTTTTTGTCCTATCTGGTAACTGCACTAAATTCTCTAACCTTAGTGTGTTCTTGTCAGCCATCAGGTGCTGTTTTGGTGAAGGTGGAGTCTCCTTGTTTCATTGCAAGCACCTTCTGGAAAATGGTTCATAATTTGTCTTTGATCTGTGGTAGCCTTTAATGTGTTAGCATCTGCACATTACCACTTTAAAAGCTGTCCTGTGCTGGTTATGTAGGGACAGTCACCGGAGGCAGTCCAATCCCAACCTCTTTTCAGAGTCTGAAATCAGTCCATTTTCTTCTATGTCTTGCTACGTACTGAGACAACTACATACCCATAACTTTCAGCATTCACTAGTTAGTTGCCAAAGTGTTGTGAATAAAAATTCACAGCTTTGACACTAGGAAGTCAAAGAATCGGATGATTTTCATGTTTACCATAAATACAGCTTTCCATACTTCTGAAGATCAAACCTTCTGTTACCTTTTTTGTTTTCCTTTGATCTCTGAGGAGGGAAATTAGCCAAATCCCTCTTTTGGAAGACAAATCACAGCTAAAGATTTTGTCCTTTTCCTTTTTTTCTTTTTTTTTCTTTATTTTTCACTCCTGTTCTTAACTCATCACTACCTGGATCATTGGAGAGGCTGGCTCTGAGGCATATGCCATCATCTCCATAATATCCCCATAAGTGGTCTATATAAATAACTCCATCTCTCTCTGCTAGTTCAGCAACTTGGGCCTTGGCAAGCAATGCAAGATGCTTTAGTTTACATGGCCAGGTAGCACTGAAAGGAAGTTTCTAGATGTGAGTGATGTTTGGTTGGAATCAGTACTAAGGCAGCTGCAAAGTACTAATCTCTGACCTTAATTTTCAGAGAGCACCAAAAGAGGGTTGGGAGATGAACAAAATGGGAAACTCAAAGTGAGAGCAGATCAAGAGAAGACCAGATACAAGGATATGTGCAAAGAGGAGGAGAAAGGGGTAGGAAGAGTTAAGAAGTGTGAGGGAGCAAAGGTAAATAAAAGTGGAGAGGTAGGGAGAATAGTGAGGGGGTTCCAGTTTCCCTCAGTTTTCAGAACTGCAGAAAGTCAGAGAGGACTTGGGTTAATGGAATGTCTGGGTGAGAGCTTGGCCTGTCCAACAAATGGAGGAGGAGAGAAATAAAAGAAACCATCAAAGGGAACAAGAAGAGGAAAAGAGGAAAGTAAGAAGCCATAACTCTTGAGCAGAGAGACAGGAGAAGATAGAGCTCTAGGAGGATTGCAATAAAGGGATGTTGGAATGACATGGCTGGCTATGAATAAAGTGATCGAAAATAGGAGAAGGGGGCAGAAGATCTTATGACAACTCAAAACAGCTTGGAAAAAAAGTTACACGTCCCCTAGGCTCTTGTCCACTGGCTCTTGTGTGGTTTACCATGGTAGACAACTTGTATCCAATGCTACCATCCCTTGTTTAACTTGTTTGCCCTATGACATGAGAATGGAAATGAATATCCCATCCCTGTAGGATTGTAAGGATGCTGGGGAAACTGGTCTCTGGATTTCTCCTGTTTGCTGAGAGAGGAATGGTGCCGAATCCTTGCACCCACATTTCTCTGCAGTCCAATGGTGCTGGGAGATCTTGTGAAGGAAGAGAACAGACCTCTTTGAGAAAGCATTTTAAAGCAGCAAATTAGGCTTACTTTTTGTGCTGCCCAGTCTGCTGGCCTGTGAAAAGGGTGGATATAATGAACAGGATATTCCCATAACTGTACTTCAGGGTGGTACTGTATATAGCATGATAATCCATTACCTGGCTTCTTTAAGGACAAGTGACTTGGAACCCAGATAAATTTTGTGCCTGGACTTGATAGCGTTAGAGCTTTGAAAGTTTTTAAATAAGGAATTGATCTGTGACCTTCCCTCAAATCAAGTCTGTTCTCCAGTTCCCTACAAGCTTCATAGTTCCTCTTCATAGGGGCACCTTCTATATTAACTACTAGGGGTGTTAATTAGTGCAAAGGACCGTGGGGAGTTATAATGCTACTCTTGGTGTGATGCCACCCTGCAGTTGTGAGGGTCTATATACAGTGGGCAATATTCTTTAATAAACAATGGAGAGGAGGGCAAGCCAATGTGACATTGTTCTCCTGCAGTTCTTCCAGGTCTCTGGAAGACTCTTCAGAGACTGGGAGCCCAACCTGAAAGGAATGGCTGCTTTGACTGAAAAAGAAATGATGTTGCGGTGTTTTAGCAACTTGTGTTTCCTTTCACACCACACTGCTTTTTCCTGTCAGCTTCATCCAGTTTTGTTAGACCTAGCTTGCTGGGGAAGTGAAACACAGATATAGGGAGGAGGCAGGGAGTTTTGGAACAAGGAATATGCAGGCTTAGATACAGTGTACAGATGGGGTTAGTATTTTCAGCACACTGAGATAAGACTCCTTTCTGTCCTCCAGTTTAATGAGGGCTGTAGCTTTCATTGCTTTTAGATTTGGTGGAGTGTAGAAGGAAATAGGATTTTGAGATGGAAGTGGTTTAGGAAGTTGTTGCGTATCACAGTGGTGTTTCCATTACTAAAGGTCTGTCTGCTTCTTGGGTTCTGGCAATGCTTTGCTTCCCACAGCAGGCCCTTTGTGCTGATTATCCATATGGACACTGAATTTCAAAACCAGCTGAGTGAGGAGGTCTGATAAAGCAATTTTATTTTTCAGTATTGTCAATTTATGGTTATCTGCAGGTCACATCCTCAACTTGGGTAGATTCCTCTCAGTGTGGGCAAAGAATTGCCTAACTCTTCCCAGGAGTGTGCAGCAGTTGGCCAGAGGAGGGTTTCGTGGTGCAATTCTCCTGTGCAGGGCAGAGACTTCATGCAACCAAATTCTGGCAGAAAAGCTATTGCCAAATGCTTCTCGGTCTCAGAAGGCGATATCAGCAGTAGTACAGCATAGCACTAGCAGAGACTGCTTTGCTGTGTTTGCAGGAATAAATGACTATCCAGCTGAGATGGTGCTTTAATTTTTGTTGCTGTCCTTATTTCTTGGTAGGTTTCTGGGGAGGTGGACAACTGAGCTGTATGAGTCTGGTCTGCCAACTAAAGGGAGACTGAACCATCTCTCTGAGGAAGGTCTAAAAGATCTGTGCCTGCTTAGCCTTGGAGAGACTGAAGGGGAAATCTTATCAATGTAACAAGTACACTGATTTTAATCTTGTCTTAATGGAAGGTGCCAAGAGGATGGGGCCGGACTCTTCAGTAGTGCCCAGCAACAAGATAAGAAGCAACAGCAACAAACTGAAATAAAGTTCCATCTAAATGTGGTGGTGGGAGGAATTCTTGTGCTGTGAGGGTGACAGAGCACAAGAACAGGTTGCCTGGAGAGGTTGTGGAGTTGTCTCCTCTGGAGATGCTCAAAATCCACCTGGATACAACCATGTGGAATGTGCTCTAGGTGACCCTGCTTGTGCAAGGGAGGTGGACTAGATGATCTCTAGAGGTCCCTTCCAATTTCAACCCTTCTGTGATTCTGTGAAAATAAGAGGACTCATACAGTATGTATTTGTGCTAGTGGCTCAGGAGATTGTGTGTAGGCACAGATACACTAAACATGTGCAATCATAATTACCTTCCCTTCTGTAGTAATTTTAGGGTTTGAAAATAGATATGCACTTCCTACAGAAGGTAGAAGACTGCAGCAAGTAGGACTCTGTCTGACAAGGTTGCCATCATTTTTCACCAAAGCTTCAGGAAGTCTGCAAATGATTTCTGCTTGTTTTTTTGTCCTTAGAAGGCACTGCATGAAGTAACAGGCTGCCAGGCCCACACTCTGTTCTTTCTAGTAGCACATCACTTTTTTAGCTCACTCTTTGAATCTGTGGCATTTCTCGTGATGACTCCTATCAGTAAGTTCCCTTCCTTTTAGTGTTAGCTTGTATGTGGCTCTGGGTTTTAAGTTTTTTCTCCTTTTAGAGCTGGAAAGATGGTGGCGGGGGGAAGTGACCTCACTGAGTCTTTGGGTCTGAAACTTAAGTGGTGTGTGGTGTTCTTTCCTCACTTGCCCCCTGCCTTTTATTTATTTTCCTCCTTCCCTTCATGGGCAGGAGAACTGAAAAGAGAATGTGCCATCTTGTCCCCTGGCTTCTTTACAGACCCCATATAGGCTGTAAATTTTCAGTTGTGGTCTCCTCAGTTGTTTGTGTGACTGCATCCACCTAGCCCTACTTCCACTGCAAGATGATCCAAGCCGTATATTGTCTATCACACTTTATCCTTGAGATTTCTCAGCCTTGTCTTATTGGGGAAAAGGGAGATAATGGGACAAAGACAGACTAATGGCCTGACTTGGGGACAGCAATCTGAGCTGTGTGTGTGTGTGTGTGTGTGTGTGTGTGTGTGGGCTCAAAAATCTGCAACCCAGGACTTCTGCCATCTCTTATCCTCATCCTGTTTCAGACTGCTCTGCTTTGACCTGTTTTTTTGGTTTTTTTTTCTTTTTAACATGAAATCATTATAATGGCTAATAAGCTGATAACAAGCATGTACTAGGTGATCTATTTCCCACTCCTGACAGTAAGTGATTCTCTTGTTCCTTAAAGCAGAGAGGTTATAACTGCATAGTCACCATTTAAGCTATCAGAAATTGCCAAGCTACAGCCTACCCCTGCCAGTCTCACACAAGCAGTCGACAGTTATTTAACCTGTGGTGACAGGTGACATACTTCAAAGAGAAACAGTGCTTTGTGGGTAATGGTTTATTTAGTTCTTGTACAGCAAGCTGTAAATCCACCTATTTATGGAAGCCACACTTCTCTCTGGCTGTTCCAGTGTTGCTCTGAAGCACTCTTCTTCCATCAGCTTTGATGTCATCAATAGTTGCTGCTCTATCCATTTCATGCCATGTCTTCTGTGGAAGGACCCAAGCTTTAAACAGCCTTGCTTGTGTGTGCACACATTTGTGTGTTTGAGGGAGGATGTGTGATTGAGCCACAGAGGAAGCTAGCAGAGAAGCAGCCACCCATTTTGGTTGGTCCTTGGCCTCCTTAACCTTGTCAAGACCCCAAGGAAAGTGCTGCCTGCTTTGGGAAACCCACTGGTTTGGTGGAGCCCACCACTCACTTCTCTGTGAGAAGAAACAGTGAGAGGCCGGAGATGGAGAGTTCCCAAGCGTATGGCGAGAGCTTCAGGTGGTGAAAATCAGCACAGCTTTCCTGGCTCCATGGCAATGCCACCTCCTTTTCTTTAAACTGACCTGCGGTACAGGGCTGTGGGAGCATGTACATGTTTGTGCACTGAAATAAGATTTTTCTTCTCTGGTGTTTTACTTTCGGGGGTTTCATTAATATAAAAGTATAACGTGCTTAAATAAAGGTGCTTGTTCAGTCAAGCACAGGATTTCATCCTCATCTTAGGAGGCATGAGAAGCCAACAGCAGATTTTTCAAATGGGTTACATAATCTTTTTTTCTTTCCTCAGCTTCTAAGGTAATTTCTAACTGAAGAAAATACATTTTTCTAAATCATAGGGATAGCCAGCCTCAAACCTTTTGCAAAATTTAATCTTTTGAGTTTTCCTCTTAAATGTTCCCTGTCTCCCATAATGCTTCTGAATTTTATCCTCCTTCATTTCCTTATGGCGCTTACCTGCTTGTGCTCAGTATGTGGAGCTGCTATATTTCATCAGTGCTCAAACAAGCCTTTAATTTCTCGGGTACATTTGGATGTGCAAATGACCATTTGCATGTGAAAAATGAGTGTACCCACAACTCTGCGGCTACCTATAAATATCTGAGAGTACAAAATTGGAGGCTGCAGTATGCAATTTAGCACAGTGTCTTTGTGCCCTGTTCTGTTCGATTTATTGTTGGTGAAGCATAGACCTAGGCATAGGGTGCAAGGTGTGCAAGCATTTTCACTCTAAATGCTAAATTTCAAATGGGGATGGATAGGATTACTGATCAAGTGCCTCATTTGGCAAACAAGTGCTCTGGTTGACCCTTGTGATTTTTGGATTCTCCTTTATTTCTCCTTCAACTTAAAATAGTTTGAGTTTATGTTGACATCTTTATTGATGTCTCTTGGTTATTAAAGGAAGAGACTGAAAGGACACTGACACAAAGCGTATGCTAGGTGTGGTACAGTGTTTTGTCAAGAAAAATCAGTTTCCAGGTAAGCTGTAAGTAGAAGGTATTCTCTCGTGGGCCAAAAAAAATAAAATTGATGTATACTGAATAATTCATTCCCAGAAAACACAACTTGTAGATAAAAGAGGTTGCTTAGGTGCAAGGGCAACTACCAGGGATCTGCACGGATTGGCTTAGGCTTGACAGCACTTAATACTTCAGCCTCTGTGTGACTGCAGCTAGGCAGTTTCCAGGCCAGAGCTCACTCCATGCAGCCGTGCTGTGCTGGGCCCACGCTCCTCATGCCTCCTAGGATGGGAGATGTTGTGCAGAGAAACCTGAGCTATTGCACAGATCAGCTTTGGGTATGAAAGTAGTGCTGGTGTTGCCTTTTATCTGGGATCTAGCCCTCCTGTTACTGTGCCTAGCACAGCATTGATTGCCTTTACACCTCTCTATTCTGAGGTGTTTGTGATTTGCTTGGACTGGAACTGAGTGTATTTACTGCCAGCCTCTGACCAGGATTTGGAGAAGATGAGTAAACTCCCCCTGCCCTACTCCTGCCTGGGGCAGGAAGTAATATTTGCATGTGGAGGAATGGGAAGATTCTTGCTTGCCACTTGCTGTCTCTTTTGTGAGAGGGTTTAGGTTTTAAGTGTTTTTGAGGTGTATGGAAGTTGCTCTTTACCTTGAATTTAGACTGTTGGTGGCAAATATAACTGAAAACTATGGTTTGAGTGTGCCTGTGTGAATAGCTATGGTTTTATTGTTCACAAGCAGCACCATCTTGGCATAGCCAGTTACCCCACAGTCCATGGGTGCAGTCAATACATGAGTGAAGGGACATCTCTGCAATTGACCATTTGTGCAACACTTGAGTGGCCTTCATAAACGTGAAATGAGACTTGGGTGTCCAAAAGGAGTTCATTTCTTAAGTGAGAGTGGCAGAGCCCTGGAACAGGCTGCCCAGGGAGCCAGGGAGGTTGTGGAGTCTCCTTCTCTGGAGATCTTCTAGACCTGCTTGGATGCAGCCCTTTGCCATGTGCTCTGGTGGGACTGGACTAGATGATCTCTAGAGGTCTCTTCCAACTTCAACCATTCTGTGATCCTCTTCCATGGAAGAAGGCAAAGTTTCTTTTCCTGTTTTGTTGGGTCTCCCTTTGTTTGAAGGGGTGGCTCAAGGTATTGGGTGGTGGGTCTGTTAGCACAGGGTCATGTGCTGTCCAGAGGCAGAGACACTGCAGAAACTAGCACTGTGGGACCACAGTGATGACTCTTACAGGTCATGCAGCCTTAATAATAATAATAATAATAATTTTTTTTCTGAGTAATCATGTGCTTCATGCTGTGATCTGGTAAGAGCACCACCAACCATGCACTAGACCACGATCGGGGCTTTCTCTTCCAGGTTGGCTGTCTCTCTTTCCTCCGGCCGTATCCCACTGTGTAATTGCATTAATTCATTGCATGGATGGTCCTTAGACTAATAACTGTGGGAGGTGTAGCCATGCTCCTGCGTTCAGTTGATAAGTAATAATGAAAAGGTGAGAGTGGAAGCAGCTGGAGAGTCTGTCCAGTGTTTTAAGAGGACGATAACCCCTTTTTTTCTGAATGGCTTTTCTGTGAAAATGGACTTATAAATAAGTCAGTCATGATGAATTCGAGCTGAATTTGCAAATAAGAGTTGTGAGAGTGGAGAAGGCTGTGCTTAGAAGGAGCTTTAGGGAAGCTGAAAGAGTATCAGGGTATGAATTTGATGGGGGTATTTTATATTTAACAAGTCATTTAGAAAAGAATGAAATATTTTTCTAAGTGTTAGAAATGCTAAAATTGAGCAATTTGTTCCCTGTGCAACACTTCAGTCCATCTGTGAATTGAGGATTTCTGACTTTTTTCCTCCTTCTAATTTAGACAAGATTTTGTTTGTATGCTTTTTAGGGCATCCTAAAAATAACTTTTATTTTGATTTGCTAACCAAAAAAATCAATTATTTCCACAGCTCTAAATTGCACATTTATAAAAGACAAATGCTTTGTTGTTGCCTGTCGGTGTGTTGCTCATGAAGGAATTTCTTTGTTTATCCACTTTTCCTTTTTGAAAAGATGTTGAAATTCCACACAAAAGATGTGGATTAAAAGACGAGTTGAAATGTAATTCTGGCATTTCTAAACGTCTGTGCATTACAGTTCTTGCATGCTCACAAGCAGTTCTTACTGTTTTTCTGCCTTGCTTAGTAGAGGGCTAAGATGGTGTGTGATAACCAAGGTGTGAGGCCATTCTGTGACTGATGAAGGAAAAAAGACACATGACATGGGCACCCCTTCGACAAGCCACAGTTATTCTGTGTGTTGAATGTGGTAGGACCCTGCAGGGAAGAAAATCTGCAAAAGTATTAAAAAAAAAAAAAAGTTGTGTGTGCAGGAGGTTGATTAAGAGTATGAGAGGAGCTGTTATGCTGACATTTTCTGACTGGTTCACTTTGCAAATTTAACTTTTTTAATTAAAATGGTATGAAATTCCATATATTACAACTGATTTAAATAACTATGAATGCTCTTGGGATCCTTTGAATCAAGCCATTATGCAAAATAAGGTCATGATCTTGCAGGTTGCTTCCTGTGGGGGGAAAAAGAGGGAGGCGGTAAAGGCCCTGCCTGGTCAGAGGTACCTGCATGGAGAGGGGGAAAAAATGGGAAGAACTGCTAGAACATGCACTTCACACATTGCAGGCATCCCTCATGGCCATTTGCCATGCTTAGAGTCTCTGCAAGGGCTGAACTTTGTTTCTTGATGCATTCTTTCAGGGAGTATTATAGAGCAGTCATATAAAGCAAGGTGACAAGTCTCAGATGATTCCTGTGCTGGGCTGAGTAATGCTGCCATTTCCTGGTAATTTGGTAATGGGAAGAAGTGGGATGTAGCACTTGCCAGGGTGTCAGTGAAATGCAGGATATATTTTCTGCTTCTGTTCAAGGCACTGCACAGTGTAGGCTCAGGGCATGCTGTAGTCCCAGTGTAATCTTAGAGTAGTGTCTGTGCATAAGCAGATGTCACTGCAGGCTGGACTCGAGCGGCGATCCAAGTTTGACAGGCACTGCTAGGCTGTCCTTTTGCCTGGCACACAGTATTTGTCAGTATTTGTCTTGGAAAGATGGCAATTTGGTGTTTGTGTAGAGGCAACATTCCCTGTAATGCTGAGTGGTGTGACCAGTGTACAACATGAACAACCACCAAAGTAAAACAGAAAAATAAATAGATCTGTAGTGTAGCTAATCTCACTACAGCATCTATACTGTGGCTTCAGTGCTATATTTTCTCAATTTGTAATTCTATGACTATATGCACTATAGAGGAGAAACTGCAGGACCCTAGAAAGAACATGCAAGTGAGTCATTGCTCACCTACTCACCACTCTTGTAGTTTCTGTAGGCTCTGGAAATCATGGCCTGCAATTCATAGATACCTTGTGCCTGCTTTACTCTCCGTAGCATCATACAATGGAGACTTGCAAAATGTTCCATGGACATCCCTTTTCCACCTGTTCTATCTTACAGAGAAAAAATAACCAGTTTTTCATCCTGAGGCTGTCTGAATAACAATTCTTTCTGTCCCTCCTCATCCATATACCAGAAGAATAGCCCTGACAAAGCAGGCAGACTCAAGATATTGAGCACTGGTTGAATGTGTGCAAGTTTTGATATTCACATCTTGAGTTCAGAAGCTTCTCTTTCAGGCTCCAGATGTTGCAGTATTGTTCTTACCCAGGCAACTTCTTGTCTGCAGTGTCATAAAATTTTGTTGTTGCAGAGGTGCTTACATACTAGAGTAAGATTCATCAAAGACTTGTTAATGCCGGGTATGAAAGACTTCCACTCCTATATTTTAGAATTGGATTTATCCTTTAGTTGGGAATTGAGTTAGGTCAGTGCTGAGGGCATAACAAATTTCCAGCTTGCAGAGACTCGGTGAGGCTGTATTCAGTAGCTCACTACCACCAGCAGATTGAGACTGTGCCTTTCCCAGGTGCCTGTGGTTGCCATATCTGCTGTACTTGCTCTGATGCTCAGAGTTCATTCAATTTGTCATTGAGCAAAATAATCACCTCTTTCTCGGACTGGGGAGCAGGCTGACCCCGTTCAATAGAAGAGGGCTGCCACGTGCAAGGAGCTGGTACAAGATCCAGCTACACAGCTCAGAGTAGAGCTTGTGAGAAGAGCCGGGAGTAGGTCTTTCTTCTTGGGCTCAGTGACCTATTCGATCTGCTCAGTGTCTTCAGTGGAGAGGTCTTAAGAGCTGTTCTCAAACCTTGTGTGTGCATCTGTTAACTTCACAAGTTCTTGTGCTGCCTTACTTGTGCTTGCCAATT
The DNA here is from genome assembly GCA_032273925.1 of Rhynchotus rufescens. Classification (NCBI taxonomy): domain Eukaryota; kingdom Metazoa; phylum Chordata; class Aves; order Tinamiformes; family Tinamidae; genus Rhynchotus; species Rhynchotus rufescens. The sequence goes on from JAVCKT010014779.1 coordinate 23,195, forward strand.
CAGTTTAGCATAGCTTGGCAGCATACCATCTACCAGACTGTGGTTTGTGATAAGATCATTAGCCCTTCCTCTCCCAGGTTGACTTTGGTGGAGACTTGAAATTTAGGGCTGACTTGGAGCTCCTTGCTCTCACTACTGTGCTAACATTTGGTTAGAAGCATGCTTTTGAAAGCCCTGGACACCTGTTCCTTGTTCTTAACTCTCGTACCTCAGTCATGTGGACCTGAAAAATGTGCAATTGTTTGGACTCTCTTTATGAAAAAAATAAATGCTATGCCATGATGTGGCATAAATCACTTTTGCCTATATTTCTCTCTCTCTCTCTCTCTCTCTCTCTCTCCAAAAAAAAAAAAAAAAAAAAAAAAAAGGCCGAGTCAAGAAAACTTTAACTCTAAAGATTAGAGTTTTAACAAGTTACTAAGTGACTGGAAACAGAGAAACTCCTTTGCATTCTTAACCATAACAGAGGCTGCTACTACCCTCTAAGCCAGAGTATGCCACAGAACTAGGGACTACTTTCAAGAAACTTACTACTACATTTTACTTGTTTTTATTTGCTTTACTGCTTCCTTTGATCTGTGGCCTAGTCACATGTTAGGAAAGTGTGGGACATGTTCCAAATTTTATCTTCTGGTGGTAATTCCTTAGTGGTGGTACGAATGATTCAGGCAGACTTATTTCCAATCTTTTTCCGTGTATCTGCCCTTCCCTGCCTCTGCTTCTGGCTTGTAGCTGGAGGCTGTGGAGCAGAAAGAATGTAACAAGGTTGTCTGAAGAATGGGGATCCTTAGGGCAGATGCTCAAGGACCACACTGAGTCAAATCAGAAGCCAGGTACATTGGATTTGAGCTGTGGGGAAATGACAAGTTCTGAACTCTAGGTTGAAGGCTGTCTTAAAAAAGGCTCAGTCACAAGATACAGTGCTAGAGTTAAATTTACATCTAGCGCAAGATTCATGTGGTTCCTTGTCAATCATCATAGTATTTTGGCAGGCTGAGCTTTCTAGAGAGAGGAACTTGGGTGAAAAGCCCCAGAAAGCTAAGATTGCTGATCTTTCCTGTTGCTGGAGAAGAGAAAGTGGGATTCACAGCAATAACTGGATACCCTGTTCATCCAGACTCAGTCTTCACTGGACCCGAGACACTGAACACAGATGAAGGCACTTGTTTGTGTTTATTGATCTCTTCCAGTTTGCAACAGCCATCTCTCTACTTTGCCTCTGTGGGAACTTAATCTTTACTCTTATCACTACATTGTCATACAGATTTTTGTTGGAATACAAGTGTATACAAAAACTTGCTGCTGCTAAGTCGATGGTAGGAGTGGGGCAAAGTGGCAGAGGTCAACTATAGAAGACGCGCATCTGTAAAGTCCAACAGAGCTCATATGGGGACAACCTAGGGCATGTAAAATATGTCCTGCAGTTTGTGTGCCCCACGCACAAGATGTGAGCAAAGGGTCCCAAAGGGACAAGCTTCCTCTATCCTGTAGCATTGCCAGAATTCCAAGTCAGGTTGTTGGAAGGACTTGGATCCATCAGCCTCTGATGCTGGCAGCTGAGGTAGAAGAGCTTGGTGATTAGTAGTGCCTGTACAGTTTGGGCTTCTTGACAAAGAAAATGGGATTTAAGGGAAGAGACCTCATTTGGTGGTGTGAGCTCATGAGAACCTTGTTTCCATAACAACTCGCTTGAGGTCTTCTCTTTGTGTTCTGCTGTTATCTTTTTGTGTCACTCTTAGAACTTGACTTGCCATAACAACGCGATATATTTGAGCAGCGCTGACTCGGTGCTGGGAGCTGGAGCACCTATTGTTTTCCAAGGAGATGACTTATTCATGGCAAAGATAATGCAGAGTGGGCCATACACTCACAGTATCTCTATCTCCTCTTTTTAGCCTTTTCAGTAGTTGGTATCCATTGATCTCTGAAACAGAGGGCTGCTGGCATTAGCTTAGCTGAGTGTGCAATCCAGGACATCCTCACCATGCCCACCCTCGGGTGGGTGTCAGCTGTGCTGCAGATGTGGTATTTCATGAGCGGGATACTCTTAAAAAGAGCTGTTGGAAGCTGGTGTAGGTGCAGCTGTGTTTTGTAGCCTCTCCCAGCTTGCCCAAGGGCTGCTTCCCTTCAGCACCAGTGCTGCCTCCCAGGCTTTGGGAAACAGCAGCACACAGAGGCAAGAGCAGAGGTCGGAAAGGAACCCGTGTTTTCAGCCCCTGTCTATTGTGCTTGCCTCCCCTCGGGCTCAGCACGCTTTGTTTTCAATGCCTGTCACTGAGGAAGCTTGGAACGCATAAAGGAGACCCATGAGTGAGGCTGGCATTGAAGTAATAAATTTAACTCTGGAATAAATGATACTTGTGGGTAATAGGTCTGAAATTGCTGCGTTCCTTGGTAACAGAATATAATTACAAGAAGCACAAGATCTGCGGGACAAAGGTGCAATTATCCCCCTTGTTCTGAAGTTTCAGGGAAAGCATTACCACAGCGTTGCCACAATTCAGTAGCATGGAGCAAGGGACGTCTTGGAAAGATAAGAGATGTCCAGCGAGGGTTGCTTTGTGCGCCCTCCGTATCACATCCCCTAGCCCTCCTCAGCAATCTGGAGAATGTGCAAGATGCTGTGATAAAATCCATGTGGATACGGTGCAGCCCAGTGGCATGGAGGCTCCCAGGGGTTCCCTTAGTAGCTCCCAAAGAGTGAGCTGTGAGTGATAGAGCCACATTATACCAGCAGGACAGGTCACTGGGGGTTGCTGTTTTCCTCTGTGGGAATTAAAGGCTGTTGAGGGATATTTCTGCACTGTAATGATGGGGTAGGGGGCTACTTTTGTGTCCCCACGTAGCTCTTCCATAATTACGGAGTGATGACTGACAGCACCACCGTGTTACATGGGCTGTGTATTGTGCTGCTTGGTGTAGGGCTGATCCTTGGCAATCAGAGGGAACAGTCTGGCCTCTGTTCCCTCTAATAGTGGGCTGCAGCCTTGTGTGGGTATGAGCGGGCAGCAGGGAGGTTACTGTGCCCGCATCCACACAAACTGAGGAGTTTGGCTAGTTATTGGGGTTCAGCAGGCTCTCGGGCTGGGTATTCAGTTGGTGGCATATGCCAGACCTCAGAGGTACGTGAGCTAATATCCAGCTTCAGATGCCACCTTTGCTGCTGCTGTGTAGCTGTCTGTTGATGTTACTTGCGTATTGGCCAGTAACCTGGGTCTGGCAAGATTCTTGTCTGTGTGCAAGTTTTCCCCCAAAGGTGGTGGGTTTCTGCTATTCTGTTTTTACTTACCTATTTACCTGCGTAATGGCTGGCAGGGCAGTGACTCACAGCTATTGGGGATTCTAGACCAAACATTCCTTTAGCCTGGGTTTGTTATGCCTGCATAGGTTGTCTTTTTTTGTCTGTTTTGATACAAACTTGTTCCCTTGTGCTCTGAACTGGACTGCAAGTCCCGTTAGCATTTTCAGAGTGGTCTGAATGGAGACACACAGCCCCGATGGGGTGCTGGAGTTGAGTCACAGCATCACCAGGTTCACATGGGGGTTTTAGCCCAGCCGTGTGGCTGAGCTCAGGGTCTGACACTGGCTGCTATAGTTGGGAGTCCAAGGCAACCTGTATAGGACATCAGATACGTGAGGCACAGAAACCAGGCGCAGCCACTTGCAGGGACGTTGTTGGTGCGTCTGGAGCCCACAGCCAGTTGCAACTTCCACTTGAGCATCTGAGATATGGAAATGTTTTAAAAAAGCACTGGGGTTGCATGGTCCAGCGTGCAGGTTTGTTGCAGCTCTGGAACTTGGTGAAAGGGGGAGAAACGAGGCCGCGAGTGCAGCGCACCTTTTGGGAGGCCTGGGGACCTCTGGGGCTCTTCCTCTACGTGCGGGTATTTGAGAGGGGAGCTCTGCGATTACACAGCCACAAAGAGCAGTGCTTGTCACAGTGGAGTCCTGCTCTCCTTTTGGAGGCTGCTGCAGAGCTGCCAGCTCCTCTTTTCCCATGGTGTGAGTCTGACTGTTTTTGGAGTGATGGTGGCTTCTTTCTTTCTCCTCTTTCTTTTTCATTAAAAATTGTAACATTTGGGTCTTTGAAATTGAAATGGATTTCAGTCTTCCTTATATTAATTATTGATAAATGGAGCCTGAGAGACAGAGACGAAGCCTGGCATGATTAAAGACAGACAGTTTTTAATTTTATGTCTCTCACAGTGACAGAGGAATCCAGTTTAATAGGAGTCATTTATTAAAAGGAACTAAATCAGAAGCACACAGCTAGTCGGGAGGGGGATTGCAGTGGAAGTGAGGGGCAAGGGGTATGTGGTGGGGCAGGAGGGAATCCCGTGGGGCTGGGGATGATATTGGGATGGCAGAGGCTCACTGCACAGCCCATGTGCAGGCCGCACATGGAATGAGCATGGCTTGCCCGCCAAGGCAAGCGGGCTGCAGTGGGGCAAGGCGAAGCAGCGGTGAAACCACTTGGCTGGGGCTGGCTGCTGCTGAGTCCTGCCTCAGCAATGTTTAGGTGGCCTTGCCACCTTAGGTGGGAGGAAGAATGTGCCCCTCTGTCAAGCTTGCTGAAAAATCTTTAGGCAATTGGTTTCTTATGAATTTTTGCAGTTGGTGATGCATGCAGCTCTGTGCAAGCATCACCTCATGTGGCCCGCAGCAATGAGGCTCTGGTTTGCCTTTCCCCATCTGGACCCTGTTCAGATATTCAGCTTGCAAGTGCTAAGGACTTGCATTTGTTTTTAACCCATCTCTTAGGTTTTGTGACTTGCTGGAGGGCCTGATGGATTTGGCAATCTGCAGTCACTTTCACGGTGATATTGTCCAGACTGGGAACTAGGGGAACCCTATGCAGTGACCTGGTGCAGCACCACTGGGTAATGCTAATTGGAGAGCTGGAAAATAACCTATATCGGAATCCAAGAGTTCTAATAAAGAATTCACTCCTGCTGTTTTCGTTTAACCTCACTTTGCTCCTTTTTCTGTTAGGGGCATTGCTAAATTTATAATTTATGGCTGTGTAAAGCTGAGCTGCTGTTTACTTCTAGTGTACTCTGGGATGGGAATGCAACTCAAGGGTGGACACTTCCCATTTGGTATCACTCTGTGTTTCTGTATATGTCAACTATGCTCACGTGGACTCCGTGCAGTCTTCTATGCTTGGAAAAACTGATAGGAGCTACCTGAGCCTTTAGTGT